>JAAAQI020122752.1:0-15389 GCA_011800005.2 Stichodactyla mertensii
ACCTCTCATGTGAAAACGTGTCTTAACGTTTTACCGTTAAAATGCTTTTCCGTTAATGGCTGTTAAACGGTGTCAAACAGCGTTATAACGCTCTAGCAAACCGTTAGCCGTTAAAGACAAAACGTTAGCTTGTTTTAAAAAAGTGTTAGCTGTTCTGATCAAAGCGTTATAACGTTTTTGACAAAGCGTTAGCCGTTAGGGCTCAACCGTTAAGTCACTTGAGAAAGGCGTTAGCCGTTAAAGCAAAACCGTTAGCAAAGCGTTAGCTGGTATTTCCAAAGCGTTAGCTGTTCCGGTCAAACCGTTAGCAAAGCGTTAGCTGGTATTTCCAAAGCGTTAGCTGTTCTGGTCAAGCCGTTAGCAAAGCGTTATCTAGTATTTCCAAACTGTTAGCAAAGTGTTAGCTAGTATTTCCAACGAAAGCGTTAGCTGTTCTGGTGGTATCCGATCGTTTCGCCTACCGAAGTTCGCCTACGTATGACGTTTCGCCTACTGAAGTTCGCCTACCTATCAAATAAGTTGTGAGACCTGTGAAACCTATCTTAAAATAGTGTGATAAAGTAAATATACCAAACAAGGAAAAAATACAAGTAATGAGAGAAACATTGCGAACTTCAGACGCGAACGAGTTGTTGTGTTACAACAACAGTGTAACGACTCGTCAAGTGAAACCGGCAAACTACCCTGATTTTCATAAGAAATCTTTGCTTGTCAAGATCTTTATTAAAAACACACACTTTTTACCTCTAAAAAAGTTTATATCAATCTAAAGGCAAATAAAGTAAGAGGAACATTGAGAACTTCAGATGCGAACGAGTTGTTGTGTTACAACAACAGTGTAACGACTCGGTAAGTGAAACAAGCAAACTATCCTGATTTTCGTAAGGAATCTTTACTTGTTGTCAACATCTTTATTAAAAACACACACCTTTTATCTCTAAAAAAGTTTATATCAATCTAAAGGTGAATAAAGTAAGAGGAACATTGAGAACTTCAGATGCGAACCAGTTGTTGTGTTACAACAACAGTAAGGACTCGTCAAGTGAAACCGGCAAACTATCCTGATTTTCGTAAGAAACCTTTGCTTGTCAAGATCTTTATTAAAAACACACACTTTTTATCATGACAATTGTTATCAATTAATTTTTTTCAGACATCGTAACCAAAAGTTAACAAGGAAAAAATAAACGTTTTTCAGACACAGTTAATCGAGCACGTAGTGTGTTTTTAATAAAGATCTTGACAACAAGTAAAGATTTCTTTACTCGTTTGCGTCTGAAGTTCGCAATGTTTCTCTTACTTTATTCGCCTTTAGTTTGATATAAACTTTTTAGAGATAAAAAGTGTGTGTTTTTAATAAAGATTTTGAAAACAAGTAAAGATTTCTTACGAAAATCAGGATAGTTTGCCGGTTTCACTGAGAGTCTCAGAGTCCTATGCCAAAAGCAAAGCATTGGTCCTCAAAATAAAACCGTAAGCAAATCATTAGCGTTAGGGCTCAAAACCAAAGCGTTAGGACTCAAAACCAAAGCGTTAGCAAAGCGTTAGGCCTCAAAGTTAAAGCGTTAGGGCTCAAAATCAAAGCGTTAGCAAAGCGTTTAGCTCTCAATGACAAACCGTTATAACGCTTTAGCAAACCGTTAGCCGTTAAACACAAACCGTTAGCTCGTTTTAAAAAAGCGTTAGCTGTTCTGACCAAAGCGTTATAACGTTTTGACAAAGCGTTAGCCGTTAGAGGTAAACCGTTATAACGCTTAACCAAACCCGTTAACTGGTCTTGAAAAAGCGTTATTAGACGATCAAATGCCCATTTAACGGTAAAACGTTAAGACACGTTTTCACATGAGAGGTCACAGTTGTTGAAAATGATGACAGGATGTCATTGAAACGTTCAACAATCCTTGCATTTAGTTTTCTTATTAATGGATGAGCCTCAAATAAAGATTTGTATTCTCAAGACACGACAATGACACGTGGTCTGAAATGGAAAAACAATTGACACTCAAGCTAAAAAGGTCTGTTGTAACACTTAACTTACAGACAGTCCTAAATAATTATTGGCACAGAAATTAAGGATTTTATCTTGTCTTCCTTTCACACCAATCTCTGATGCCTGTTCAGTAGTGATAATTCTTTCACTTTTCCAAGTTCCTGCCTCTTTTATCCCATTTAGTTGATCATCCAGTAATTTTCTGAAAGCTGTAACAGCTGTACCTCCATTTCTGATTGAGAATCTCAACGTTGATCCTTAAAACCCACATATTTTATGTCAATATATATCATAAGACTTAGTATAGTGCGCAGTACAATACATGAATAGAACATTGCAATTTATAGGTGACTAATTAATGTGTTGCTATAACTTACCTCGAAATCCCATCATCACGTGAGATAGTCGTCGTGTTAGCATTTTTATGCAAGTGTCCTAAATTACTAAGATATTATAAGACAGCGAATAAACCAAAAGATTCCTACCCTGCGAGCAGACGTGTAATTTTTGAGAGTATAAATGCACGTGCAGTTATCTATTTACGACCCTTGTACGAACAATTCCGAGGGGTTTCCGAACAGAGATAAGAGCCCACGGGCTACCATACAGCGGATTCTCCTAGGCTTGCAATAAATAACACGTTTACAAAAGAGTATCGAAAGGTTCGTGTCTGGAGTCAGGGTTGTTTTCATTCTTTAAATTTAGATATTTAAAGAAATGAGACGTGCACAAAGTAAGTTAAGCCTGTAGAGAACATTTGTTATCATCAATTCCAGTTTGGAAGTGTCATGGTGGAAATAATCGTCTTTTGTCCCCACAGACTTTGGTAATAATATGCCGTCATATCAACGAAGTGATCAGATGTTAGAGGAAGAAAATGAAAGACTAGAAAATAATTTATCTCATAAAGTACAGGCCTTAAAAGCGGTGAGAACAACTATGATTACCAAAAGGATTTTGTTTATAAAAATGACAAGGATAATAATTAAACACAAAGAGGGGACAAATCTTCAGTAAATATGGAGGACATTCCATATAACGGAGAAAAGTCACTGCTAACGAAACCTGTATACCTTGGGTCCCAATGTTTCATGGTGGTGATGCATTGCTCTCTGCACAGCTGTATCGTATATTGATATTTTTAAATTAAATCTAATTGCAGCTCTCAATAGATATTGGACATGAAGTGAGGACACAAAATAAATTACTGGAAGAAATGGTAAGAGTAATGCACCTATCAGTGGCTTCCCTGAGGGGTCAACCCCTGGGCTAACCACACAGATAGGTGGGAGAATGCAGGGAGATTGGATGTAAATATTGCCCCTAGGGTTGGAAAAAATCTCAGCTTTGTTTTGGTTGGGAAGTTTAGGTAGGCAATATGATAAAATTGTTTTCCTGGTTTTCCTGCAAAATGAATGGGAGATGGTAGGAAACCCCTAACCAGGGGACTTTGAAAAGGATGCCTCCCCCCCCTGGGGAAAATCATCAAGATTTTTTCTGACCTTTTAAAATCCCCCTGGTCAGCCTGGGGGTCAATCCCTCAGGGAAGCCACTGATAGGTGCATAATAACATCAGTTAATGCATTTTAGGTACAATAATGGTTGGATTGACTTCCAGGAAAAAAATGCAAATAATGGGAGATTGTTTTTTAGATTATTTATAGAATAAGCCATCATATATACCTTTTTGGAAATGTGATAGTTTTTCATTTGTACATTGTAGGACAATGATTTTGATTCAAGTGGATCACTATTGTCTGCCACAATGGGAAGATTACAAGCTCTAACCAAAAAAGGACACCATAAAATCATGTGTTATTTAATGGTCTTTTGTCTTTTTGTGTTCTTTGTTGCTTGGTTCATTGTAAGAAGAAGATAGAAATAATAGTAAATTATGATAAAATACTAAAAAATACTAAAAATACTAAAAATACTAAAATACTAAAAAATACTCATGAATGCAGGCACAGCTGCCAGAATCAACATTTGGCACAAATGTTGACAGCGCTATCAATTCTTTAAAAAGAACTGAACTCATCACAATTGTACAACCTCTGATCCAATTTATTTTATATATGCGAATAAAACAGTAGAAAAATATGTTGCCTAGAATGACAGATCAAATATCATGAAATAAATTGAAAATGGGTCATGTGTAGAATGGGTATGGTCCTTGCCTGGAGTTCTTCTTGCCAACAAAAAATCATGTCAACATCTGAACCTTGGATCTGTATTATTTATTTTATACATGCTAAATGCTCATTGGTCCTTTACATTCTGTAGATATGCTTGATGAATTAGATGTTTAATTTGGTAGTGATTTTGATTATCCTCAGTCAAAAATAAAAGTGATTATAAAAGTTATTAACCATTGTTACAACCAAATTCACTAAACTGTCCACAGTCTGAAAATAGCAATCCATCAGATTTGAATTTGGATCGATCGAAATGATCATGTGACATTGCATACTTTCATGCACGTAGAATGTGGTGGCAACGTTTGGCATGTAAACTCTGCAATTTTATGCCAGATATGAAAACTGACATAAAATTGCAGAGTTCACACGCCAAACATCGCCACCACATTCTACGTGCGTAAAAGTATGCAATGTCACATGATCATTTCAATTGATCCACATTCAAATCCGACAGATTGCTATTTTCAGACTGTGGACAGTTTAGTGAATTTGGTTGTAATAAGTATTAACCATTTGTTAGCCATCTCAAAGAGGTCAAATGGGAATAAAGAAGTGGAGGTGGGAATGAAACTTACATTTCCATTCTTCTCCCTGTTGTCATGGCACCAACCTTATAGGTCATGTTGTGATAGACCTCTTTAGCTTGAGCTTTATGTTAAGGTCTATACACACTAAGGGTATTTCTCCGGGAGCAGGCTCCAGGGTCGTTTTGGTCCTTCATGTGTACCAAAGATTTCATGTAAAAAATGTTGTGGCAGGAGCAGAATTTTGCCCCCGGCTCACGCTCCCTGATATTAAACTGGTTAAACATCAGCGAGCATGACCACACCATGCAGCAAGCTCCCACAACATGGTCGGGAGCGTGCTCCTGGAGCAAAACCCTTAGTGTGTATGGACCTTTACAGACCATGTGGCATCCTCTTGGGAATAAGATTATTTGTTTCAAGTAAATCAATATTAAGCATTCTCAAGCGTTTCCAAGAAAAAAGAAATAAAACCCAAAAGGAATGACACGTTATCTGAAATGGGAAAACATTACGCCCAAGCTAAATAGGTATATTCCTCAAGAAATTCTTAACTACATCATAATTTTATTACTTGATGTGTGCGTGATGCCGATTGCGTGACAAGTCAGATTCGCGCCAAAATACAATCTTGACGCGCGTGCCGGACAGATAGCTCAGTCCAGCTGTTGACGGTCTTTTCGTCTTTTTTTTGTTTCGTTTTGAAAGAGGTTAAAACGTATTTCCAAAATGATAAACCTATGCAAGATTATTACGCAAAGATAAATGACTTTAGTTTCATGTGAAGGTTATTTCATGTTAGTCAATAACTAAGGTTTTTGTTCAATAATTAACATAGTAACAACCGTGTTAACGTGAATTTGTACCAAAAACATGCACAAGCGTCAGCCAGTATCAGGCTAAAACAAAATGGATACTCTGTAAAAGGTAAGGTTAACTCGTCGAATTATCAAGATTGTTTATTGGTTTTATGAACAGAATATGCAAATACTTTTCGTACTTTCTTTTATCTTTTCAGACAAGAAATTACACTGGACAGATGAAACCGTTAAGAGCGTGAGCAAATGGATATTGGAAAAACAGGTGACAGGAAAGAAAAACAAAAGAAGAGTAGAAAACGAAGATATCATGAGGTAAAAATATTTGATTATTTTTCGGGATAACATAACGTAACAATCGTTTCAATCTTTTGTCGAGCCTCATTTGCAATGAAATTCTTTTAACAGTTCAACCAACATGGCGGCCTGTCCTTTGCTATTTCATTCGCTATCAAGAATGATCATTAACTTAATTTTTCAGGCAAGGAGAGACATACCGACAACGCCAACAACGCAGAATAATTCTATCATTACCAAACACAGAATAACTGTAAGTTAGCTAACATAGTCTGACAGCATTATCATAATATTATTCATTTATTATGATTTTATTAGAGGAACCTAGGAATTTACAATAGGGCCAAAAGGTCAGACACTATATTGAGAGGTAAGAAACAATCTCTTACACACTGGTGAAAAACACATTGCATTTGCTTTAAAAAAAGTTTTTCTAAATAATTTGCTTTCAGAACAAAATGAGCAGAAAGACACAAAAAAGGTAGCAGTCATAAAAATCTCTCCCTGGACTACTCTTAGGTTTTTAGATGTCTTTTCCATGGTTACAATGAGCAATTGTAGGATGTATTTTGAATATTCTGACAAACTGCTACATTTTGATTTTATAGAAATCCCAAGACCTTGAAGAACAGATGAAGAAAGACCTTTCAAAAGTGTTGGATGTTTCCTCTTTCAGGATCAACACTCTTGGAGCATCAACAGATCCTCAAACACATAGAAAACTGACCTCAAGTAAACTATCATTATATTTATGCCATTATAGAGTAACCAAGTTACTCTTTCTTAAGATTTATTTAGAGCTTTTGGAAATTTCATTTTCATTTTTTTTTTATCTCTTATTTATACATTTCAGATGTATTTGGAACCTACTTTCCATCAGAAAAGTATGCATTCATACTTATCTCATTATTGTGTCAGTGAGTGATAAAAATATTGCTTATCATATACTCTCTAATAACAGATAATTTTTCTTTCACTCTTCAGAAATTCAAATTCTCCACATGAGAGTGCCACATCGAGGTGATTTATATCCACTGAATAAGTTACAATGTTTTTCAAAAGTAAATAAAAAACTAAATAAATAAGAAATGATGAAATTTGATTTTGTGTAGTATATGTGGCTCAGCTGGGGATCTTAATCAAACTAATACACCATATGGAAAGAAAGGACTAGCATTTAAGGTATTCTTTGTTTTCACGTTACATCATCTGGTGGACTTTAACAAAAGACTTCTCATTAGGTCCTTTTGTTCATCCACCAGTAATGGCCACCATTTCTTTTGTCTTTTGATCCTCTTGGGAATGGTTGGAAACCATCAATAGGGTATTAATGCATGTATATAGAAAACAGTACACATATCAATGGTGATATCATACACACTCTTAATTAATGTCTTCTGAACTTTAGACACCCTTGCAAGAAATTTCAGAAAGTCTAATAGAGAGTCTACAGCCAGGCAACACCTTCAATGGGAGGGGTATGTAAACTTTATGATTACTAGACCAGAAGACCCAGTGCTAGGAGCATCCACAGGTCAGATCAATATTAAATTATAAAAACATCTGATGGAAATCAATTAACTAGGTATGGTGTGGAAAAAGGATCTGAAAATCTTGAGAGTCAGGGGAACGCACATTATGTAAATCATAGGATTGTTTCAAAAACCAGGGGGTATAAAAACCTGGGGGTATGAAAACTTGGGGTTTACAAGAAATACATACATCTTCATCCACTATTATTGTACAGAATTGAAATGTGCAGTTCATGATAGTTCTAATATCATATCTGTTTTGCAGATTATTTTTCAGAGGTCAGGGAGCAAATCTTGAAAGTTTTCAAACAAAGGTTAGACCAACAAACCTATGAAAATCAAAATGTACTTACAGATATGATAGTGATATGGGGACTTGTGAATCTTACAGCTCAGCCAATCAAGAGTTTGAGAAACATGAAATTCAGTCAGAATTGTACAAAAGACTTAACAAGAGGAAAGATGGTAAGCAAAATGTAAAAAAATTAATGCTTTTTAATACTCTCAATTATTAATGATTATAGAATCAACAACAGTCCTAAATTATTAGATTTGAGGTTACATAATTTTATAAATATTGTAGGAGAAGCAACCTTAATAACTGACTGCAAAAAGACACCTTCAATTCATTATCATTCAAACAACAACTCCTCAATGGTGCAGTTTAGGACAAATACACATATTAAATCCAGGGAACCACAGCATCATGAAGAAGAGTACACAAATAGATCCTGGGAGATCCACATGCATGATGAAAAATATTCCAAATACTGCAACTCAAAGCCTTGTGAAGAAGAGAACACTTCAACTGACTTTAAATTGTTTAAGGTAAGAGAATAATTTAGATGAGCAGAACATCACACCTTACCCTAACATATTACTTTGTACCATACCTTGACAGCTTTCTGTCATTTTACTACATATTGTGGTTAGGACTCAGCGTATGCATATCTGACCATTTAACTAAGACATTTCTATTTCAACAGTTAAATTCCCCAACAAACCAGATGAGTTTAACTGATGAGAGGAGAGAAAACATCATATACAAAAATCTACAGCTATTTCAATCTCACAGGGGAAAAAGTCAAGAAAATGTAAATTATAATTCTTATAGCACATCAGCCTCAACCTTTGATATCCTTGACTTTCTGGATCATACAACCCAAAAAAATACATATTTTTCTCAAAATGATGAAGAATTAGTATCCTTAGAAAAAAGCTTTCCTTGTGGCTCACATTCTGAAGAATCACAGATGAAAACAACCACCTCTCCTTCAGTTTACAGCAGACCAGTCCCTGATAACACCTTGAAGAAAACTACAAATGAGAATCCAACTTTTTTTCCTCATCAAAAAGATGAGGATATGGAACTACTCGAGAGAACTTTCCCTGAGGTCTCACCTCTTAAAAAGCCATCCCTAAATACACCTACACCTCCTAAATTGTATAGGAGGAAAATGTTTTAGTTCAAAGCATCCCATGTAATCAGAATGAACAGTAGTAATAATTTTTTATTTATTTTAAAATAAACTCATAAACATTCATAATTTAATACATTTAATACAAGTGAGGATGTTCTTTTTGCATCAAACTGATAGAAATGTCATCCTGTATAAAACTGTAAATTAGCTTATATGTATAATAAAAATCATTAACATCTTCTTTTTGAATGAGGATACTTTGCTTTGAGTTCTTTTTTAAATTGTCTAAATAAATTTCTATTGACACTATTTTCTTCATCTTTTTGTTTGTGAAACTTCTTTTTAAATCCATGGTGAATCAGAAAAGCACTATCCAGCACTTCAAAACTATATCCTGCAATATGTGTCTCACAGACTTGGCTTATCCTATTAAATCCATACTGTTGAACAGAATAACAGCTAGGTTAGAACATTAATTCCATAAATTTATTCCTATTAATGATTTACCTTTATATTCTCATTAACCATTCACTCCTATTAATGATTTGGCAAGTATAAGTATATTTTTAAGCAGCCCTCATTACACATGGAAATACACATAAATATTCAGTTTTAACTAAATAAAACTACCTTTTTGAACCTGTCATCATACATAGGTACATTGTATGGTCCAATATAGAAAGGTTCCCATGGGTCTTTCCATTCAACCCTGTGAGATATCTCAATACCACTTGATTGGCTCTTGTGCCTAAAGCAATCAAAAAGACAAATACCAATTGAATTGACATGTAAAGGGTGTACAACTTCAACTTTTAAAATTACTAAAACTTCTACTAAACCACAGGAATATTTTTATCTAGGCAAACAATGAATTACAGAATTTGAAACTGTAGTATTGGTTTTTGTGCATGACCACTGAAACTACACTTTCTTCTAAGAAAGAAAAATGTACTAATTACCTTTTCCACTTGTCATAATTAGTAGGTCTTTGACATTTCCAACAAGCCTCAAAATAGAATGGCTGGATTTTTCCTGATTCCCAGAGGTCAAGTAGTTGTTTTTTATTCATGTCTTTTGAAACACTTTCTTGACTTTCAAATGCTGGTACAACAAATACTCTCATATCTAAGGAAGGAATTGTTAGTCATCTAAATCTGATAATGAAATAAGGCAAAGGTAAATTTCCTGACCACTTGTGTATAAAGCATTTGAAGGTGCACCCTTCACCCCCTCTCTCCATCAGTACTCCATTTTACCAGTATTTAAAGCTAATTACAACTACATGAAATGGAAAGAAGTCCAAACAAGGATGCATGCATGCAAGGTCATTGGGAATCAAAGTGGGACCTCTTGCATAGAAGGGAGTACACTAACCAGTGCCATACATGCTAACTATTTGTCATTTTCTTGAGGGTTGAATGTTACCATGAAAAGATATATTTAGAAAAACTATAGATAATACCCCTTTCATAGGTTTGTTCTGAGGTGACTGTAAGTACCAATAAACTACAGTATGAACAATACTAAATCACAACCCAAGATAATGACCCCAAGATAGTACACTGAAATATAACTCAATGCTGAAGAATTATATCTTTAAAATATTATCTTATAATAGGAGATAATACATCCTACCTTGTTTCTTTCCAAATAATTTTTTTTCTTCAGCAAATGTCAGAAAATCATGATAAAGATTTCCATTACACATCATATCAATATCAACCATGAATATATAGTTCTTATTAGCATAAGTTCTTGCAATGTTCCTCAGAAGATTATTTGGATAAGGGATCTATGATAAAAGCATTTTCAAGTTATTGATTCAATCTTAAATTTTTATTTATAACTTAGACAGGTCCTCACTTATGATATAAACAAGAGCCACTAATGAATAATACCTAATGAGAAGCCTAGCCACTAATTATGAGAATCCTGAATTGCATTTACTGTTGTTGTTGTTGTTACCCAACAGAGGCTGTGCATGTTTCTTTTGCTCATGCTTATGTTGCTTTAGTAAGGACCAGGTTTGAACATTTCCATGACATAGAACAGAAACTAATTTTCAAACTTACATCTACATTTGCATAATTCTTACTGCCAGAAAACCCAGATGTTTGTATGCCAACCAAGAATTCTTCACATGATCTTGACATCTGTTTCCTTGCTTGTTTAGCATAATAAATCAGATTGTTCATTAATGCAGGGTGTGATAAAGGGTATACAACATGAAAAGTTGCCATTTCCTTAATTTTTTTATTGCAAATATGAAGCCCAATCACAGACTTGTAAGCAGCAACAATGTCTAACCCTGGCACAATCACAGCTGAAAAAAAAATAAGCATTCATGATTAAAGAAAGTGAAAGTAGGTAAATACCCCTGCATTCCCTGGGATGTGCCTGGGTTTGGGGAGACAGGGGGTTGCAGCTCCTGATCAAAGTCTTCTGATTGGATGAGCAATATAATCTCAGTCACTGTGATTGCTTCTGGCAGTGTTGCTCTGCATCAAGACTGTAATACCCTTCAAACTTACCAATAGATATGGGACCTTTCCAGTATTCAACTAGCTTCAGGAGGTAGTGCAGATGATTGGCAGTACAATGAGTTACCAGGGCAACATCATGACGTCCTTTTAGTGAGCTTTTTGTACCCTTCACTAAGTTAGGCTGAATTCTATACTCGCCCAAAGAATCGATGTCTAACATACTGAAGTCCATGTTCATGTTTGAAAATAGCGAAAGAATTCCCTATACAAGAAATCAACCATACATTGTTATGATATTTTATCGGTATGTCATGTAGTGTGATATCTGATGATTATATGTGGATGGTAAGCAAGGCTAGTGAAATCTACACCTTTGATGCATTTTTCGCAAAATACATTTGTTGTTTTCTGTTGAATCTCGATACTAAAAAGAAATTCACGAATCCCAGTCCGATACCAAGCAAAGCTAATACTACAACCAGCTTGCCTATAGTTAAATTCATGCTCAACGTATATCCAAATTTTTAAGTGACTGAAGGCATCATAAATGGGAATTTTATAAACATCTGCTGCGACATGTTATCTGCTGCAAGTTCGTCCGCCATTATTCCTACCCACAATCCTTTTTACACAGGGATCCCAAGCTAAACAATTTTATTAGCCTCTTCCTATCACGTGACATGATCCTGTGTTAATGTAAAACGCCAAGGGTCCGGCAGGATTGACCAAGGTATGCCTTCTTCCTTCAAATGTCATTAATCACTCAAGAAAGACCTTTCTGCTTAAATTCTGGGGTTTTATTAACACAGCCTTCCGAGTTTTTCTTCCTTTTTTTTTTGTAAAATCTAAAGTGACAGCTCCATCCAAAGTTTTGAAAGTGTTCAGCAAGATTGTGAAGATTTGGCACCTACAAGCTTTTATAAGCTTATTAAAAATACCTTCGTTTTTATTTTTCCGGAAATAAACACAACAGTAACAGGAGAACTTTTGCTTAGGTTCCTGGAATTTGAGAGCGTTGACTACCGTAACTGGAAGAAAATACCTGAGCGCGAGAACGTTGGCTGACGACAAAGAGAGGTAAGTTTACTTCTTACTTGATATCCCAGCACTAACTTGATCAAATATTAATTATCATTATACACAAGGTATTGACATGAAGTTTTATGGTATACATATAGTCCTTCTAGTTTTATGGGGTGATTTAATCCGGAACTTTTTTCAAAACGCCATTGAAACCAGCTTACTTACCAGTGCGGTGCGCAAAGTGGAACGAAGGAAATATTTAAAAGATGCTGGTTTTCATGCCTTCTGTGATTGGGATTAGTTATGTTCTTTCTTGTTTTGATAGCTTATAGGTATCTGCCCGTATAACTATTTCTATATGAAGTATTTGTAGCAATATAAGTGAGTTGTTAATAAGTGAATGCTGGTTCATCAAATATGGCATTACCGAGCTAGCTAGACTGCTATCGTACCTTAACTTTTCACGTATGAATGAATGTTATGGATTTTGGGATTATGAGGTATTTTCTTCGTCCTTAACATCGTTAACGTTGGTCTTCAATCCTCTACAGTTTAAAATCATTTTCAGTCTAGTTTTATTTAGATTATCGTGTGATAGTAGATCGCTGTAAATCGTCGAAGGCAAGCGGTGTATCGCTTGCGAAACTAAGCTTATTATTTTTATACACTGCTACACATTTTGCAGTGTTAAACCATTTAAACGAATGAAGTTTGGTTGCAGAAATACCCTAGACATTGCCTTTATATTTAGTACATATTTTTATTGTTCTCGCTTGGATTACTCATCTGATTGTCTTTTTGAGTTACGTAGAAAAAGTATTATTACAATGTTCCCTAAATAATACGAATTTTAATATACGTCATACCAATTAAGTGGGCTGCATTTTTCAGATTTTCAATATTTTCATAGATTTGATGTTACTATGAACACTATACTCAAATGTTCCCTCGTGTATGTCTAATTATACACTCTAGCCATTCTTTTGTTGACAAAAACGTCTGACATACCATTGTTCACTTGAACCACGCCATTTAGTGACGGAATAAGAACAAACTAGAACAACCCTCAAAATCAAACATTCTTTAGTAACGAATCTGATTAAAGTCATTCCATTTATAATTTTCATATGGGTAAGCTACTTCAATGTTCCCTTGATGCACAATACACTTTGAATGCTTTATACAAGCATTGAATGCCCATTGATATTATTACATGTTCACACAAGGGCTAGTTCTGTTTATTTACATTATTCACACTTCCTTAAACTAACTGATCCTTATTCTTGGAAATCTAGATTAAATTGTAGTAATGAGCCAGTCATTATAGGTAAGTCATTTGAATGAACATTTATTATACATACATTGTACTATAAGTGTATTATATTGTGCCAGAGTCCTGTGTCTGTCGCTATTTAAACTATATCATAAGTTATTAATAAATATTCAATTTTATTATGACAGTTTGAATTATATTATCATAAAGATCATGAAGAGCAATACCAGGGTAAGAAATTATCTAAAACCAAACCAGATGATATTTTGCTTGTTGCAATAGGATTGTAAACAAGAAGCTTTAATATTTGTGTAACATATCAGTGGCATGGCTACATCTGTCTTTTTTTCTTTTAAGGTCAATGGCCTAACCTCTCAGAAAGGTAAGCCTATTTACTAGTTAACTCCATTAGTTATTTTAGAGAATGAGATAGGTTGATCCAACCTCTCCTGTTTCAAGGTATTTGAAAAAGTAAGGTTAGCATATTAAGATTTTGCCATTATCCATTATTGTATTTCTTTTGTGTACATCATTATCAATTTTGTATCTTACACTTTTTAGGTGGATCAAACATGACTAAATCTGCAAGCCAATATAAAGCAAGGACTAACTTTCTACTGGAGGTATGGAAACTTTTTACGAATAATACCTTGAAATCTCAACTTAACTTATGAAATTCAACAAAACACAAATGACTAGTTAACATTTACATGACTGTGTACTTAGGACATTGCTGTCCATAAAAGTTAAAGTTTAAAGTATTGCATTCTTTTGAAGATTTATATAAGTACTATATTTCTCATTAAAGTGCACATGAACCCTGAGACAAATACTTTCAGTATTGATTCTACATGAAGTAAATAGTTGAATGGTAAAATATTTCTTCATCTCAGTGTTGCGTTTTTAAGTTGTAAAGGTTTATTCCTCCAGTATGCTAATGACTGTGACGTCCACTAAGGCTTTCGAGCATATTTGGTTTACTGATATTACTTATTGTTGGCCATTTTGAACACCAAATTTACAATGAAGACTGTCATACTAATGACTATTATGATGATATTTTTTTAATACTGCTTGTTTGAGCCAGTCAAGACTTGTATATTTAATGAAGCCTTAGTAGACGTCACAGTCATTAGTATACTGGAGGAATGAACCTTTATAACTTAAAAACGCAACACTGAGATGAAGAAATATTTTACCATTCAACTATTTACTTCGTGTAGAATCAATACTGAAAGTATTATCTCAGGGTTCATGTGCACTTTAATATGATTCCTCAAATGTCTAAGTTATAAGCACATGAAAATTTTCAGTTATGTCTCAATCTTCATTAATTTTGTCAATTTGTCCAGCACTTGGCCTCCTTCACCATGAAAACTAACCAAGACACACAGATATCAGCCAAGGAACGGCTTGCTCAGACTAAGGTACAGCAATTAATGAATTTGTGGAACTCTTTTTTCCAGTATCAATTGTTTTTCAAAAATATTAACTATTGTAAATTACTTTTGCAGGAATTACTGGCCAAAGGTAACTTATGGACCAAGGAAATGGAGATGCGTCTGACAGACAATGATGTTGTGTTGTTGGATGGAGAAACACAGGTATTTACTACAACACCGAGATAAGACATAAAGTGCAATATCTAAATATTTTCACTTTTTGTATATAGAGATTACTTCATGGAAAGTGCGAGTGTACGGTTTTTATTCACGAGTTGTAAAGTATCATAAAACAAACGAGTGAGTCCTCGAGCGAGTGAGTTTTATGATATGAAACAACAAGTGAATAAAAACTGTACAAAGCACTTTCCATGGTGTTTTCTGTTTA
>JAAAQI020122763.1:0-15387 GCA_011800005.2 Stichodactyla mertensii
TTGGGAATACGATTCTTTGTTTGAGGTTTATCCATACTAATGTATCTTCTCAAGCGTTACCATTAAACAAAGGAAAAGTCCCAAAGGAATGACACGTGACCTGTAATGGGAAAACAAATATGCCCAAGCGAATAAGGTCTATTACTGCAAAAGTTGTAAATGATGCTGCTGATGGTGATTGTTTGATAATGATTTTGCTGATGATGGTGATGGAAATAGTGATGTGCATAATAATGTGGTGGTGATGGTGGTGATGGTGGTGGTGATGGCAATAGTGGTACTGATGATGGTAGTGTTCATATTATGGTGGTGGTGGAAATGATAATGGTGATGATGGTGCTGTTGGTGATAGCCGTAATGACAGTGATAGCAGACGTTTTAAACACAGTGCCTTTTTTCCCCAGCCGCCCAAATGGTACCCGTTGCAAGCGAAGCAGATTTTGACCTCCTTAAAGGCAGAATCGTTAGTCTAAAGTCAGAGATCAGAAAAGAACAAGGTGCGACAGGCCAAGGCTCAAGCCCTGATGAATCACCTTCCACAAAGGTAAATGAAAAATTTGATAACTTTAAGACTGAGAGAGACTCAGTTTCGATACGTAGAAATCTGGAAATAGGTAGATTTAGGAGTGAGTTTGTTTCTTGTGTTCTATTATTAAGTTTAACATGATTTTTGTTCATTTTTGTAGCGAAAAAGAGCTCAGTCAACGAACAAATCGATAGAGAAACTAAAGAAGAAACTTGTTCAGCAGGTGGGAATCCGATTCACTAAAATAATGTTAAAAATGAGTTGTGAGTTCTCTTTCAAACTCAAATCCTGACAGTAGCGTTAACCCCTGAAATAATACTTGCGTATTGCCTAAGGCGTTGGTTTAAGGAGGCCGGGGGAAGCAGAGTTGGGAGGGCATGTTTCCACGGAAACTTCCGTTATTAAGGATTTTACGTCCCACATTTTCGAGGCATTCGTTGGCAAGAAAGGGGATGTAGAAACACCCGAGAACCTCCTTTATTTCTGCCGCCACTCCGTGCCTGGGTACAAGATGCTTTATTCCACATCCCAGGCCCAAATGCACGTCTCGTGTCGCCAAATAGTGTGTAGACAGGAGAAATGTCCTACAAAGAAAAAGGTGCGCAGTGGGAAATACGGGTCAGCTGGAGATTTCGGCTCCAGCGCCGCTATCCATGATGACTGGTCAGGGAGCTCGGCCAAAGCTTAAAGGGAGAGGTTAATCGGTCCCTAGACCATGTACAACTAACCCTTGGCTTAAAGGGAGAGGTTAATCGGTCCCTAGACCGTGTACAATTAACCCTTGGCTTTGTTTAGAATCGATCTCTTTCTCTGAGAAGTAAAAGTCCTTTGTCGCTTTGATCCATGTGGTTGGCGTTAGAAAATCTATGCGCACACAATAATAAATACAGGGCATGTAGAGCATTCAGTTTCGTCATTTTCTCGTAAAGAAAAACATTTTATATTGCTATAATAAGTAATACTATTAATTTCTGTAACTTTATTGATAACTTATGAAAAACATTAATTTTTTTTCTCTCTCTCTTCAGGAAACTGCTCTACTGCTCGCCATTCCAAGCCTACCTCTTCACTTGTACCACAAACAAACACCAAAGGTGAAAAAGATGTTAAAGAAGTAAACTTATTAATTAACTAGGTGTAAATTGTTGACCAAAACTAAAAAATGTTAGTGACTGTTCATTATTTAAACCTTGGGGGTGCTAGCAAGAATAAGGGGGTCACAAAAACTAAGCATGGAGAGGGGGTCTATAATTTTTCATTATTATGTACAAGGTCATGATGTCTTTTTGTTTTGTTTGGAAGGGGTCAAAAAGTTTTGTTTTTCATTATGATGAATCTTGCCCCCCTCCTCCCACCCTGGCATGAATAATGGATGGTCTCTTGGGTCATTATTTTCTGAGATAAATAGTCCAATATTTTTAAACTAAAACAAGATAAGATAGATTTTTTCCGAATTAACGCTTTTGTACTTGCAGACGTACACGTTACTTTGTAAGAGTGATATCGAAAAATCAGAATGGAAAGAAAGTATTCTCTCTCTTATCAAACAAGGACAAGGTAAGTTGTTTCATGCAAACAGTTTTTTTGCGTCGCGTATGAAGAGAGTTCGATGCTCTAATCATTTGAGCTTTGTTTTCTAATACATGCAGCGTTTTGGTAATGAATGGTGGTGTTATTCATTTTTTATTGCTGTAATGAATGGTGTTATTATTAATTTTTCTTTGCTGGGAAGTGATTTTTAAAACACAGCTTCCTGCTGTTATATGAGCCAATCACACCACACCAGTTCCGATTTCCCGCCGTTTGAGCTCAGCAAACGCGTTTGCACGCGTCGAGAAAGAAAAAATATTTTGGCGCGAAAATTATTTTATTGAATCAATTAAATACCTTATGCATAGTAATGAGTCACTTTTATTTTAATTTAGATTTACTGTCATTATGAGTTACTTAGTTTAGTTATTGGGTTTGTGTTGGGTTTCTATTTTCGTCTTTGTTGATTTTATTAAAGCTTAGTAGAACTTTTTGCATAACATTTTTTAAATTCTCTAGGATTATATATGTAATATTTCGCTTTGCTATTTATATTTTTTAAATTATGTTCGTATTTTTTCAGACCTTTAAATCATTTTCGAATCTTTCAGTTTTTAATTCTTACAAGTATCATGTTTCTGTGATTGTTTTTGCTCAATTAAGTCCTTTAAAATGCATTTTTCCACGTTTCTTTGATTCGCAGATAATCTTCCTGGAGGCCATTTAAGTGTCCTTGAAGTGCAGTCACTCCTCGAGGCATGCAAAAAGGTTTGTGCAATGACCTATAATTACCTTGAACACTAAAATCCATGTCAAATCCCAAAATCTCCATGTTTACAACAACCGCAGAATCCACCTTGACAAATCTCCTTCGACCTTCAGTGTTAATCCTGAATTAGCTAGCTGTCTTGTTTAGTGATTGTTCAATATTCATACAAAGGCAAAAATGAATTCCGCCTTGAACTGACACAAGCTGCTAAAAGAGTAATCTAATCTTTATTGGTTGGATTCAATATTGTGACAGTTTTGAACCACATGACAGCCTATAATCACCGTACGACGAGTAGAAAGGCTGTGTTGACATAGAATTTAAAATACTTGTTCCTACTCTAACGGCTAACTTCTGAGCACTCCCAGAGCCAAGCGTAGGCCTTCTTTGTTTGTAAACAAACTGTGCGTATGTATCTCATGACCGTTAAGTGGCATGAATAACATGCGTTTTCCCGGTTCGCCGGATTTGAGATTATTTCGCCGCCAAAGTGCAACGGCTAGCGATTTTCGCTCTGTAAGTCTCAAGGGCTCGCGTTCGCCGAATTTTGGGTTACGAAGACGAACAACTTTCACGAATTTTCGAGAGGTGAGTGCCTTAAATTCCAGCTAACTCTTAGAAATAAGCGGATTTAATTTCAAGTTGTTTTGTAGTGATTCCCATGCATATTTGATGTATAAAAACAGGTTTTTGTCTAAATGAAAGTACCAGCGTCAGATATTTGCTACAAGCGATATGCGTGTTTGACCACAGATTTATCTATCTATATTGGCTATGATGACAGTTGGAAAGCAACCCGTTTTGACCAAATCGTCGTCAACTGTAAATAACTTGCCAACAGATGTCAGTGCCTTATTTTTAGTCTTCTTTGTCTCGGACACATTGATTGTTTTGCTTGACAAATTGCCCAAAAAAATATGTCAAAATAGGTATTATATTCCCTTAGCATATGAATACATGGTTTGTTTTAGCTTTAGAAATATGAAAACTTTATTTCGTTGCAAGTCGAAAATTGCAAAATATCTTTTTCAATTCTTGCCATTTTTCAGTTATTTCTTTCAACCGTTTTCTCTTGAAAGCGAAATCAGAAATTTGAAAATCTCGTTAAAGGACTACTTTCCTAGATAGGATTAAAAGTAATAAAACGCTCGAACTTACGAAAGGTCTTTTTAGATGAAAAATATATTCCTTAACGTGTTCTCTTTTACGTGACCTGAAAACTTATCGACAATCAACTACACGAAAGCTTGTTCGACCTTGTTCTTACAAGTAGTTTTGTGATTATTACGATAGTGTGTGTATATGGTATAATATGATCAATATTCATTTGGATATTATGTTCAAGTTATTTTATTTTTCCAGTACTCAACTCTCTTTCCTCTTTCAACCATCATGTCATCTTCGCATTTGATTTCCGATTTTATCCCTCTACAAGGACTATTGAACAAAGTTTCGGATGTAATTGTTTACTTTTTGCGGTTGAGTATCTTGGCGTCTTCCGTGTGCGAGCAATATCTCTCGGATTCTGTTGACTTTACCTCAAACTACACGATCCCGAGGATCTTTTAGGTTTTCATAACCTGTCCACGTGAAAGCGACAGCCGTCCTCGAGTCCACTATGTCGTTTCTACCTCTTTTCATGGAATAATTCAACGACCGTTCTGTTCAATTTCAAAGCTCCCTGTTGCTTACTAATACAACGGATGTTTCATTGCAATATCTTTAACTATCCAATCATCTTCTCCCTTGTAAAATTCCTTTTTTACGGTGGTTTTGTTAATTGTGTTTTTCGTCGATGTTTTATGTTTTTTTGACCACTAAGAGGGTTAATTGGCTCACTATTTTATTATGTTTTACAGCTGAGAACATGTAAGACGCTTGGAAAGGTGCCGATTGAGGAAGGTGGGTATTTGTATTCGGAACTATAAGCGGTTTTCGTATGAGTAAGAAACATACATGCCGTACTTGACTTACGAGCACGTACACGGTGTGTTAGAGCAGATTTCGTATGACTGTGAAAAAGTCGCGGCACGGTCAGTGCCGTAAGCGTGCCTTGCCGCGACCGTGATGTTTTCTAGAATTTTGAAGTTCCTCATGCCGCGCCTTGACCGTGTCCGCGCCGTGTCCGTGCCGCGACTTTTTCACAGTCATACGAAATCTGCCCTATGCAGTAGATCGTTTTTGGTATGAGTGGGAAAACATACGGTACTGACTTAGAGCACGTACACGGTGCGTTATGCAGTAGATCGTTTTTGGTATGAGTGGGAAAACATACGGTACTGACTTAGAGCACGTACACGATGCGGTATGCAGTAACAGTGAAATGGCTTCCCATTGTTTTCCTGTGAATCATCCAATCACAAGGCATTGTTACCGTTGTTACGAATTTGCTGTATCATTTCCTACCCCGAAATCCGCTATTGTAAAAAGGCTTTCGTGTGAGCGGGAGACGTATGGTTCTGAAATGGCTTCCCACTGTTTTCGTGTAAATCAGTTGGGCTACAGTAGAGCTATCGTTTTCCACTCATATGAAACCCACTCTCTGGAATATGTAAGCAATAAACTGATTGGTCTTATAAAGGAAGCTAGACCCAGTCTTTTCGACCCCCAGTCAAAACCCTCCGTGCTTGCTTAGATGAAATAAGGAGACTGAGACTAGATTTTAGAGGAAGGTATAGTCTTTTTCTGAATCTGTGTCTGGATAAACAGACAAGTGAACCCGAAAATACAGCTCCAAACAAGATCATTTGTCAAAGGAGGGAAGAATAAAGACTTGAAACTTGAAATATCATTTTATTATTTCTTTTCTTTGCCAAGAAATGGAATTACCGTGTACTGTTACAAAATGGTCTCGTCTTTACTCATAAAACTCGTCTTTTTTCTTAATTTTTTTCTTCCAACCCTCTTTTCACAGACAAGGAACTTCTAAATGGTCTACTCTACGTGTACATACAAAACGGGAAAGGATTTCATCGAAGTGGTTCGTACTGAAATTTTATCTTTCCTGATTATCCTACTATTGTTATAGCTATTGGTTAGCATTCATCTACAAGACACTCTCAGTCGTCGGGTTTTACTGGATTGCGCTTGATATTTTTATCTTGTTTTACGTTTAGATCTGTACTGCGTTTTAGAGGTAGATCACTATGGGCAGTTTGTGCGGAAAGCCAAGACAAAGATCTGTAAAGCTGCTGGGGACCCTGTGTGGAATCAGGTAAGATACACGATCAAATCTATTCTCTTCCCTTTGCTCGTCTTCTCTGATTTTCCCTTTCCCTTCCCTTCCATCCCCGTCCCTTTTCTTTTCATCTTTGCTTTCTTTCCTTTCTGGTTACCCGTTTCCCTTCTCTTCCCTTTCCTTCCCTATCCATTTCTTCCCGTCTCTCCTCGTCCCTTTCCTTTTCGTCTTTGCTTTCTTTCCTTTTTGGCCTTTCGTTTCCCTTCCATTAATTCTCTCATGTCTCTTCCCTTCCCTTCCCTTCCCTTTCTTTCCCTTCCCTTTCTTTCCCTTCCCTTTCTTTCCCTTCCCTTTCTTTCCCTTCCCTTTCTTTCCCTTGTCATTACTTCTATTTTCTTCTTTACACTTCTCTTTTCCTTTCTTTTCTTTGCTTTCTTTCTTTCTTTCTTTTTTTTTCTGTTTTTTATCTGCTTCTCTACCCTTCCTTTCACTTCCCATCCCTCCCTCCCCTTCCTTTTCCTCATCGACATCTTGCCAAAACAGCAAGTATGTAAAGTCTACAAACTGGAACGCCTCCCTACCCTGATATTTTGCATGTCTGAAGCGGCATTAATCTGTTTGATAATCGATGTTTTAGGATTTTGATATTGAAGTAGAAGGAAGCAAAGAGCTCAAAATACACGTGTTTGGGAAGAGCCGTTATGCGCTCATGAGTGACGAGGAGTGTGGACACGGTAAAATAACGGTAAGATGCATCACAACACTTTCATTTTCATTCATTAGAGCTTGGCAAGACTGTTTACATCCGTGTGTAAAAAGGTGGTCATTGCCAAGGTGTTATTAGAGGTTGAGCATTCCAAGATCATGGCGTAAATATAACAATAGAGCCGATTTCGTATGATTGTGAAAAGCTCGCGGCACGATCGGTGCCGTAAGCGTGCCTTGACCGTGTCACGATCGTGTTCTTGTCGCGAGCTTTTTACAGCCACTCGACATCTGCTGTATTCTGTCATCAGGCTAATGTTGAGATATTCAGTGTCGCTGGTAGTCAAAAGAAGCCCTTTTTAAGCACTTTCAGTTTTGTCATTTGCATAATTTGTTGATAGGATGCTTTTGGAATGACCTATCGCCTATCTCCTTTGGCGACGACGAGTTATACACTCTTCCTCCTCCGACACTCTTTTGTAAGCAAGTACTTTGCACAGCGTAGCCAGGAGCAGATCCAGGAAATTTTTGGGAGGGGGTGCAAGATTTATAATCTGGTCAGCTCGTTAGCAGGGCCGCAATCGTGGCGTAGCAACAATGCATGTTTCATTCTTTCATTTTTTCACATTGCAGCTAACACGTGAGAATCTAACGGACCAAAAGAAGCGAACTATAACCATTGCTCTCGATAAACAGGTATAAAGTTAATGCGCAGGTCTATTTGCCACCCTAAGATCGTTTTTGATTGTGTTTTGCAAGAAGTAACTCTGAGTAGTTAACTCATTACCTGGAGCCAGCCTGCGTTACTCTGCGTTACTCTGCGTTACTTTGGTCTTTCTTCATGAAAGGTAGAACTCGAGGCTATTCCGAATGGCTAATACCAGCCAAAGGTTCCTAGCTTGAGAACGATCGTGTGAGCTGTTCCTGTCCTGTGTCGGAACTCCGCTCCTCACGATTTAATATGACTAATATTTTGTCACACAATCTTTAGGGGGCTGTCACGCTTTCAATCCAGTATTCCAAAACGTTACAAGGAATCCAAAGAAAGAAATCCGTCAGCGACTCTGGTGTGTTCGGTGTGGATATTGCTACAGTTACATGGTAATATTTTGACTGAAATATTACAATTATAAATTTTCGACGTTTCGTTCTGATTTTTAATCTTTAGCCACTGGGTAGGGACTTCGGTCTCAGAACGAGGCTCTGCAGGGGTGCCGGGGTGCGAAGAGAAGAAAGGAGGGCGTTGTGACTAAAGATAAACTATTTGCGCCAGATAATTTGCATACCTAATCTTATTGATACTCCTGTCTTTAGTCGTGAAAAGTGCGACATTCCCCTGATAGTCATCGGCTGCGTACGTGAAGTTGAGAAGAGAGGAACCGATGAAGTGGGTATCTATCGGCTCTCTGGCGCTTCCTCTGACGTCAGACGACTTAAAGACGCATTTAACGAAAGTAAGTGTGATATGCTTTCTATTCTTAAAATGTTCTAAGCTATGGCTATACACATACAATGACACGTGGATATTTCCATGGTTATAGACAGCCAGAGTGCACTTATTCAGATATTAGACGCTGATATCCATGCTGTATCAGGATTACTGAAGTCGTACTTACGAGAACTACCCGAACCGTTATTCACCGATCAACTCTACAGCGCTTTTGTAGACGCTTATGGTAAGTAGTATAGTGTGTTCTTAGATTGATTTCCTATGAGGAAGGGGCGGATCCAGAAACGGAGAAAGGGGGACCGGAAAACCTCTGGGTTAGAGAAAGAGGTCTGGGAAATCCCAAAATACAAGGGGAGCCTTAGGCCCTTGGGCCCCCTAAATCTGACTGCAGGTGTACCGTACTTTACTGTAACCGTAACTACACGTTAGGGATTACATTATTTATACGAAAACAATGAGAAGCTGTTTCAGTTTTAACCGACATGTACCGTTTATATGTTGTAAGTCAGCACCGTACTGTTTCCACTCATGGGGAATCGCTCTATATTGCGGCTTTGTTATGTCCGCCAAAAACACAACGTGTTTTGTAACCAGGGACGGATCCAGGAATCGGAGAAAGGGGGGAGGGGTGAGGCGAAAAACTCCTGCGTTAGAGGACACTCTGTGACTAACATGAGCAGGACTGAGGGATTCCCCCCAAACAACGGGGGCACGCCACCTTGGGCCTCTCCCGTAAATCCACTCATGATAATTGTCTCGGTGCAGTTGTCCAGAACTGGATGAGCAGCACTCTCACTCATCGTGAATGATATCGTGAATGAGGTTAATTTCGTACCGTGGCCGTACAATTGTTCCTGGATAACGTCTTGTTGTCTTTGTTTGGTTGTGTCCAGGTATTTCAGACAAAGAAGAAAAGAAGAATCGAATGTTAGAGTTGCTGGACTCACTGCCTACAGCTAACAAACTAACAGCAGTTTATCTCTTCGAGCATTTGAGAAGGTGAGTGTTTCGTCGTAGAAAACCAAATTAGATAATCTCTCCAAACTTTCTAAAAGCCTGGTTCTTACTAGCGATAAGGGAGTTGGGGTTGGGGGAGGGGAGGGGAGGGGTGAAGGGCTGACCAAATAAAGTGGTCAGTATGAATCAGCGAACTCTCCTTCGCAAACATCTGCTTGCGCCGAATTTGTCAAACAAGTTCGAACTAGACTTGAGCTTTAAAATGACCTGCGTTGCCAATGGTCTGCGCTTGCGTTTGAGGTTCCTTTCGCAACCGCAGACCTCAAGCAGGCTAGCTTCAAAGTGCTTATTGTATCGCTCCCTCAGACTGTGCAACGGCCGGAAGATTTATTGCAAAACAGGGTATTTGTTAGTGTGACGACAATAAGACCGACTGAGTAGGACGTCTGCAAGGTATTTGTTAGAGAATGAATTCTTTTAAAGTATCCGCTTGTTTGTTAACAGAGTCGGAGCTTGTAGCGATGTCAATAAAATGGGACTTAACAACCTAGCCACTGTTTTCGGTCCTAACGTATTACGTCCATCGCCAAAGACCAGCAGTCCTATGGACCTGTCTCAAGGAACCCTGAACGTCATGTCCCAAGTAGGAATATTTCTCTACTTTCTAAAATCGGACTCTAATACTACGAGACTACCGAACGATCCTGAACTTAAAAACAGACTAGACCCTAACAGATCTACTGCAGACGATGTAAGAGATAGATTAATATAAATACTTTTTCTATGGATTCTACGAGGCTAGTGGGATCCCTGTGGTATTCAGTACACGACGATAGATTTTTTATGACTTTTTCGTTTTCATTCTCGATGACTACATTGCATTTGGAGAACGTAGTTGAACGTACGTTCAACTACAATACGGAAAGTATCGCCGAGTATATAACGTCGGAAAGTGAACCTGATAGTTCACACACCTTCGCGGTTTTCTACAGTCCACAAAAAATGAATCAGAGATACCAAGGAAATCCAATGGAAAATGATGTGCTCTTTTAGGGACAAGAAAAATGACGTCATTACGGCGATGACGTCATGCCTAATCGGGGATTCACAAGGTTTTGTCAAGAGGAACTTAAACCGAGATGTTGGACCAGGGTCAATAAGCCACTCATGATATGGCAAGGAAAAACAAGATGGCATTTTTAAGAAAGTTGAGCGGTTCTTGGAAAGACAACTTACTTAGCTTCAAAAATGCTAGAGATGTTTAAGATTTAAACATCGTTTTCCGCTGATATCGAAAAAGAACACGTCTGAGCAAAGGTGATTGGATTCATCCCAAGAAGATGTGCATCTATCGCTATCACATGTATATCTCATGGTATTGAAGGTGCTATGCATATAGCTCTTTCTCGAAGTGTCCTTAAAGGAGCACTGGACAAAAACGCACGAATTTTGGAAAGTCCGAATTGATTAACTATTCCGCTATTTTAAGATCAAACACTGCTCCAATAATAGCTTGTTAAAATGGTTTTGTCATATATCCGTGAGAAGATAATAAAAATTGCGATTTTCCTGGCGTCCGCCATTATTTTTTGTAATCATGAATCTTCTCAAAGGGAGTGGGTCGAGTTTGGGTTTATGACGTCATTTACTCAACTTGGCTCTTTCATCGATAATTTTGAATGCATGGAGTGCGATATAATCTTGTTCAAAGTTTGAGAACAGCTTATAAACATCGACCAAACATCTAAGAAATGGTATGAAGTGTGGTCGAAGCGATTTGGGTGAGTAAATGACGTCACACAGCGTATTACCGCTGACGAAATATGTTTTGGACGTGAGTTAAAAATTTAATGGCGGATAGATTTTCAAAGCCAAATTTCTCAACTACAAGTCGCTCCCAGGCTAAAATTTTCGCAAATCTGGTTATTATAATCATAATTGAGTTATATTATCCTCAAATATTTGAATTATTTGGACTTTCAAAAATTCGGGCGTTTTCGCTTCTTTTGGACGTTGATATAAGAAGGATGGTTCTTCATAACTGATCAGAGGCGCATTCATCTCAGAAGGCAAGAAAACTAATTATAGGTCTTCAAATTCTCAAATTAACAAATCGTAATAGATAAACTATTTTTTAATGTTAGCAAACCCGATGCATTCTGGTGTAGCTTGGGTTGGTGCATCTTTTGTTTATTTAATTTAGTCTTCCATGGTTGTAATTGTACCGAAGCTAGACGAGAATGCACCTCGTTTGTCCAAAGAAATAATAGAATTATGTTATAATGCGCCACCCTGACGTACTCTCTACATCGGTAGCTTTTCGTAGGGGTTTTTAATTTTACAATGAAAAATTGAATGAAATTTTTAATTAATGCACGTTTCCAATTAACTACCCTGCTGCGCGCAGTGATCCCTAGACGTTCATGGCTTATAAAACTAAGTTAAGGTGCAGTCAGGAGCGGATCCAGGTAAGGGCAGGGGCTGCGCACTTTCCATATCCCCTGAGAGGAGCGATTAAGGACGTTTATGGGCATTGTTTCTGCGCATCCTTTCTGCGCGCGCGCTCGAGCTCTTTTAACTGAGCGAGGAACGCCTGGATATAACAAACGCGATCAAATTCAAAATGGCGGTCACATTTTCAAAGTTGAAAGCTTCATATATCCAAAACGAAGTCGGTGACCCTCATTTTTTATTTTGTTTTCTGAAACTACTTTATAACATCTATCTTTACAGGAAAAATAAAAGAAATCTGTTTAGTGAATCAAGTCGAAATTACATATTTTGTGTCTGATTGGAATAAAATTTCAGGTAATTTTTAAGCTGCAAGTGCACACGCTTAGCTCAATATCTTTCATGTTACTAGTTTTTAATACAAAAAAACAAATGCAAATGCTAAGCAATTATTGTATCCTTCGTTAGACTTCTGCAAAGTGTGGGGGCGTAGAATTTGCTTTTCATCAAAATATGGCTCTTCTTGCCAAATTTCCATGTTTGCGTTATTCGTGCATTTTTACAGCAATAAGGGTAAGCTTCCACGCACTGTGGCGGCTAAACGAATTCGGTGACCCCCATTTTTTATTTGCTTGCTTTACTTCTTATATACTTCTTTCATCATGCAAAATGTTACAAAAATTCTGTCTAGAGGATCTTTTGCCCATAAACGTCCTTAGCAGTCAATTTTAACTGCTTCTCAATTTGCGTTTTTCAGTTTTGTGGCCCGTCAAATTGGATGCGCACGTAACCTTCAGAAAAACATCCATTACTGACGGTTGATACTGACAAAAGCCAAAAACTCTCCAAACGTCTGACATCGTCGCGTCTTTGGCCTTTTTGAGATAGATAAATAAGATAAACATTGTGGTTTAGCTTCAGTACAGACCACCATATAACGCATGATGAAAAATAGATGTTTGTATCGAAGCTAGACCACAATGCACCATGTTCACCATCTCAAAAAAGGCCTTTTGTCGCTTCGTTATTATCAAAACAGAAAAAAGCAGAAAAGAACTTGACAATCTCTGAGGGGAAAAAACAATTTCTTTTTTCTTAAACGTCAGTCCTTTCTTGGTGCCCGAATCTAAGCCCAGGCGCGAAGAATGAATGAGAGCCATCTAGGAAAGCTTTGGTTACGTAATCTGATGAAATTTGCAGCTTTACCTAAGAACTCCCACTATACACAATGATTTTAGTAGCCCTTGATTGATGATTTATGATATATTAGGGAATATCGATCTTGAGATAAGTAGTGAAAGCATGGACATTTGCGTATCGTATTTATAGTCGGCATAAAGATGTATGATTCCTGGCTAAATTAGTTTGTCAAGTACTGGGGTGTTTGCAATTTATAAGGGGGTGGGGGTGGGGATAATGGTTATGAAATGAGAGTGGGATGTGAACTATTAAAAATGCTTTAAAAAAAGAGATAAGAGAGTAGAAATATCACGAAGGCACTCGTCTGTGCCAGACAAATTGTCAGCACCCTCAATACTTCTATCTTCGTTGTTTCAAAGTTTACGGTATAAAATCAAAAGGACAAGCATGGTATTTTTATAGATCTAAGTTTTTAAGAAATCTTTTAACGATAAATACAATAAATTATCTACTGATAATGGAGGGCCATAAAATCCCATCATGCTTTGTAAGACGTGATTTCGTAGTTCGTTCTTATCTAAAACCTTGTGCCCAGTACGTTCTCGTTCCTCACACAAAATGGCGGACAGTTTAGAAAAAAGTTAAGTTAGCTATCATGAAAATGAAAATTAGTACATTATTGTTCCTCCTTTTTTCGAATTCATTTTTGTTTAAAAAGCTCTGGACGTTCAGTGGAACAAAAAAAGATATTATAGAAGTGTTATTCTACTGTCCTTAGTCAGCATCAATGGGAGACAGTCCTATTTGATGTAATATAAGCTCTATTTTTGTTTTACAGACATTCTTTTCATTGAAATATATACATATAAATCGTTCAAACAACTTAAGATTCATTGTAAAAGCGTACTTGCTTCATTAACACGACAATGTAATAGTCGAGTTCTAAATTTCTAACGTGTCGTTATGTTTTGTAGTTAATAATTGTTAAATTATACATAGAGAAAAAGAGCTACGCTTCAACGCGAGACCTTTCGTATCCGGTTCTTACTCCAGTTATTTCAACCGTTATTATACTTAGAGGTCTGGAGATAATGTCAAGCCAAGAAGTGATTACCATATTTAAGTTTGGATCATTTCCGCCATGTTGGATGGCAAAGGCTTGCCTTTGAAAATCTATCGAATATGAAGGAAGTGATCACGTGACCTGTTAGCATGTAGTCAGGCCAAAAAATGTTTGCATGAATCAAATGAACATTTCAAGAAATTTATATTAATTACATTTAAAAATATAACGAATAAGGCTCCATTTAAATGTCGAATTTTTTACGTGCTAAATGAAATAGATCGATAACTGAATGCGATATACTTTTAATTTAAGCTACTGAGCTAAGCTTGGCAAAAGAAAAGAATTCGATGTTTAAATAGGGTTTTTGAATGACAGGTTAACACAAAAGATCAGTAAACTCGAAGTATAGTACGACAAATGAAGTTTCTCGATATAGACAATGTTTAGAATAATGAAATGTTCAAGAGAATTATACTCTTAGATAAATTTAGATAAATTAGAGCGATATGAATGATTTAATTTATTTAATAAAACAAACGTGATATGCAATCTCGTCTTCTCTTTAATTTAATAGGCCATTTGCACTAACAGGTCACGTGACCACAACCCCCTTAAATCAACTCAAGAAATGGAAAGAGCATCTCGGCACTTGTAAAAAGGTGAAGTTTCAGGTTAAAATGTTCGTTAACACCGGAGAAATGTTCATTTTGACACTGGTGCTTAATTTAAGGGTGAACTTGTCACGTGACCTGTTAGTGCAAAAGGCCTATTTTAAGAAGTTCATACCTTCCTACCCAGACCCCAACTATAAGTTTTATTTACTGTTGAATTATTTCGATTCTTTATTGAGAGAAGTCAATATTCTTATTACAAGAAAATTAGTGGTATACAGCGGAATAAGAATTGGGAAAATTCCCCGCCCGCCGCGATGACTGGTTTACGTCGTTTTTATCTTATGTGAAGAAATACTTTTTTCAACCAACCAGCATCAAGGATTTTCGCGCGCTTGAGAGAGAGAAGACGCGTCCGCGCTTTTCGTTCACGAATCGACAGGTGATCGTTTGGAAAGCTGAAAAAGTTGGTTAAAACCGTTCAAGAAACCCGATTAAAAAGCTTCAAAAATAAAGTTTTTGAGAAAAAAGCAAAATCATTTCTGACTTAGGTATCTGAATCTGATTTATCAAGTCTGGCGAGCTGTTATTTGGTGCCTCATTTGTGAATCTTTAAGGTAAGTCTATTTAAGCTTACTAATGTGAATCGAGTTTTTAAGCTTAATTTGTTTAACATTTATCTTGAAGTTTTACACTTAAGTTGTAATCATTTTTTTTTTCAAGTTTTCATTTGTTGTCTAAATTATAAAAGTTGTTAAACGACTTTTAAGCCTTCACGTAATAAACAGAGCACTATTACGGGTATGCTTGAAGATATGGAAAGGTAGGTAAACAACACAGATCAAACAAATACAAACGCCCCATCTCCGTCCGAGGAGAAAACGCACCTATTTATAAGTCAAAACGTTGACCATCGATCGCGAAAAGTGTTACGAGGGTACTTTTCGGGATCGAGTCTTTATTGACTGTACTCTCTAAAGACTAACTGAAGAACTAACTAAGTG
>JAAAQI020122774.1:0-15377 GCA_011800005.2 Stichodactyla mertensii
GCCAGGTTCACGCCGGGGTAATGAGCCCCGCCCCCCTAAAAACCGAAATACTACTAAACTGTAAACAGGATAAACATGACCACTACTAACAAGATTAACCCCTTGCTATGATCAGTAAATCTAAATTTCTCTCTCAGAACTACTAGTCCTGTCAAGCTCTGATCCATGTGGGAGGTGTTTGGATAGTTAGGCATGCGCAGACCATAGTAAATACAGAACATGTACGTCATTCAGTTTCGCCATTCTCAAGTTATAAAAGATATATTTTCTACTGCTGGGAATTATTTGGTACTATTAGTGACAAATCAGCGTTTGTGCCGTTAAATCGGAAATCTTTATTAGTTTACTTCTGAACCTGCCTCTTCTCCTTGGCTGTGCTTGATGTACTCTGAGACCAACTCAACAGCTCCTAGTTTACCGTGACTCATTACGCCTAGCTCTACTCTTAACATACACACAGGACCACCGTCAAAGAGTATCAAAAGGTTGTCATGGCAACCAGCACTTCCTTCAGTGATGTTCATAATGGGAGCATCACATGACCAGGAAACCAGATCCAGTTTGACAGGATTCCTATACAGAAGCGATTTAATGGTAAAAGAGATTTTTAGGGGGAGAGGACCGTGTGGGTTTTACCTCTGACAGGGCCCCCAGAGTGGGAGGGGCTGGTAGGCCTTTGGCCTCACCACTTGTAAGCCCACAGGTAAGCCCCCCACTTGTAAGCTTGCCCCCTATGCTTTTAAGCTTGGCCATGGGTCCTGTTTCATAGTACTAGGGTTTCTTTAATGAAGTAATTGTTGTAATTGACCAAATCCACTTGGGAATAATGTTTTCCCATTTCAGGTCACGTGTAAATCCCGAGTTTTATTTCTTTGTTTAAAAATTGGCCAATTGATGCTCCCTTTGCTCCGATAAGATCTGGAAATGGTTACAGCACACCTCAGATGGGATTAGGCAGTACTCGTTTTAATTTGATTTGCAATTGGATCCCAGCTCTTGCCTTAATTCTTACGAAATTTTTTTGAATCTATTGTAGTCCAATGAGAGACAAGTTGCTGCAATATCATGAAGTCTATACAAATTTTAATTGAAATTGCATGCAAATTTCATACTGGCCTTTCTGTGGAGTTTTTCTACCTATTTGTGGCACTCGTTGAAGAATCCAATCAAAATTTGAGTGGAAAATTGATTTTGAAGTTTGAATAATCAACTCAGTATTTGAATAATGAAATCATTAAATATGGAGCCCAGGAGATAGGCTTGAGCCATTTTGACTGTGAATTAATCTACTTTAAAATCATTCAGTATCTACTTACTGGAAGTATTGATAGACCCCTAGGACTTTTCTTGGTCTGGGATTTTCAGCAGTAAGTTGAATCATAAGTGGAGCTAAAGCCATGTCAAAAACCTACAGCAAAACAAACAGATTAGCACTGTTTCCTGTTACAAGCTTGATGTCTAAATCTCAATCCACGTATCATAAGCAATATGCAATATGAGTGGCCATGTTGTATCTGATCTACAATCTTGCCTGTGGCTTGAGCTTGTATATCAGATACAACATCCCCACTCATATTGTAAACACTACTTAATAATATTAACAATGCAGATAAAATACTATTAACCTGGATTTCTCCTCTTTGACTGCATATGAGGACAATAGAGTCAGCTGGATGCCACTGAATATGAGAAGGCATCTGAAAAAATTAATGAATGCAATCAAATGAGATGAGAGAAGTAATGAAATGAAGAAATTAAATAAACGGTATCAAGTAAAAAAAGTGAATGGAATGAAAGAGAGGTAATTGACAGAAACAAAGGCCCGGATGGATTAATGGAAGGAAGAATCCTTGGATATGTGATTACGTAAATGAAGGATGGATGGAAGGATGGATAGACTGATGATTGGATGGATGGATGCATGAATGAAAGTGGGAGATGGATGACTGGATGGATGTACTGTATGCATGGATAAGTGGATGGATGGAAGGTTTGGATGGTTGGATGTATAGATGAATGTTTGGATGGACTGATGAATGGATGCATAAACAGAAGTGGGAGATGGATGAATGGATGGATACGTCCTGGATAAGTGGATAAGTGGATGGACGGACAGATGGATGGTTAGAAGCATGAATGCAAGAACAACACTTACAACAGCTGCCTTTGTCATCTGAGTGATTCTTCGGTGACTATCATAGAGCATCTAAAAAAAATAGTCGCATAGCATTGATAAAAATTTCTAATATCAAGGCAGGGGTGTAGTGAGGGGGGGGGGCAAGGGGGGGCGGCTGCCCCCCCCAAAATTTGGGACATTTTGTTAAAATGTATTAAAGAAAAAATATTAACAATTCAATATTTTTCAGCTTTTTACCATGGGTGCCCCCCCCAAATGTTTCCTTTTCCTGGGTTCTCGCTACGCCACAGTCAAGGAGTATGGACGTCAAATGATTTTACAGTGTATGTATGTCCAAAGTGAGGGAGTTAATTATTATTAAAATAGTACTTATATTAATAGTACTTACAAGTGTTCCATCTTGGCATCCAAGCAGCAATTTATCTTCAGCATGGTTTCTTTGATGTACAGTAACAAGGGCTGATGATCAAGTAAACAATTTAAAGGGGAACTAGCATCAAAATTGTTCAACATTCGATTTAATATAGCTGAAACTTTGTTGAAACTACACTGAAAGACTCTCAAAGAGCTGTTCAAAAACTGGTTAGTTTGTTTAAATTCTGAAAATTCTCATGGGAAGTATAAGATTTCTATGAATCTTTAGAGGTATCAGTGACCTCATACACTCCACACAAACATTTAGTTCCATACATTTCTTTGTAATTTGTAATTGAAATATCTCAATGTAAATGTTCTACATTGAAGAAAGCTGGTCAGAAAATGAATCCTTAGTCTAAACAATGTAAGAAAACTCCTTCACACAAACTTTTAGTGTTATTAAGAAATAAAATTGTTCAAGAAACAAAACATAAAGAAATGTATGGAGCTGAATGCTTAGGTTGAGTGTGTGACGTCATGTGAACGATATTGATGCTAGTCCCCCTTTAATTGATAGGTGACAGCCTCCTCCGCAGGCATCTCTGGTTATTCTCTGGTTTATTTACTCTTATCCTCATGGGCCTCCTGTGCAATATCATGAGAGAGACTGAGGAGAGTGAGGGGAGGGGAGGGGAGAGGGTTAGGAGAAAGGAAGGAAGAGAGATGCATATCTCCTTTCCCTGCTCACCACTTTCTCACCCTCAGTCCCTCTTGGTTGATTTATTAGCCACACAGGTAGCCCACACAAGCAATTGTCTCCCATCACAGAGAGACAAGTGTGGAGGAGGCTAGATAGGTGAGACCTTGTTAAAGAATCTGGAGTATGTACCTTAAGGTGTGCATGTGTGGGGGGAGGAGGTTAGGAGAGACTGAGATACAGTCTAAATAACAGGGAGGGCACTAGCTATCAACAATGAAGTCTGTGTAGGTGTATTGTATGTATTCACTATTTCTGTTAAAGAAGGTCAGACCCCACTAATTGCAAATCATCCCTTCCCCTGTCGCTACACCTGTGCTGATGTCAACATCATAACAAATGGATTGACATGTGAATGCATCTATATAAGTAAGAAGGTACAGTGATACCCATTGTATCCCATTATGTAGAGTATCATTCATTGATAGTAACTTACAGTTGATAGGAATTGTTGTGACTGCAACTCTCTCAATCTGGTAAAAAAAGGTCACTTCATGTAAACACATATTACAATCTGACATCAAAATTCCAGGGACAGGATATTGAAACCCATAAACTAAAAGTACATATTCTACAGGCAGTGCAGCTCTACTCCATATATATCCAGGTGATCTTGCTATCAAGTGCACACAGATTATTTGTCAAAGCAAACAGTTCCTAATACCAGGTTCAATACTGGCACAATATCTCAACAATTCCATTAGAATGACAAATAAACTTTGAAAACAAAACATAAATCTCAGATTATGATAAAACTTTCTACTTTCTTTTGTAAAATTCCATCTCGAAAGACGCTATTTTTTAATTCACAGTCATGAAACTTTTTACGAATGTGACAAAAATGATTCTGATTGGTTAATACTAACCGGAAGTGTGCATGCAAGATCACCTGGATGGGATGTCTGATCATGAGCCATATCATATCACATTACAGCAAGAAACAGTACAGCTCAAAACAGAACAAGACAAAGCACAGCTACTGACAATACAGCCACAGCACAGTAAGTCATGTGCAGTCTACATGTTTTTATGAAAATCCATGTGTTTGCACATCATCCTGAAAGTACCTTGTTTTTTGTATATTCATAAATACAGCTATCAATACTTGATATATCTCCTCCTGATAATGACTGCTCGACTGTATGTACATGATGAGGCTGGTTGTAACTGTTAAAAAAATAATAAAAAAAAATTGTGATACATTATAATGGCAAGCCTGGATGAAAATGGAACTGTCCTTGTTTTTATGAAATAGCCAGTGGCTAACAAACCTGTGGCCCTCATTCCATGATTGAATTGGAATTTAGAGTTTGATTTTTGTGGAGGCAGGGAAACTGGAGAACCTGGAGAAAACCCTCTTGAAGCACAGGAGAGAACCAACTAGAAACTCTACTGTCTCACATACGAAACAGAGCCCGGCGGGACTTGAACCTGGGTTGCATTGGTGAGATGCAAGCATTCTCACTGCTGCACCACCTGTGCTTCCCAAAATTACTTCACAGTATGGATTATAAGCCAATGATTGTATACTTGTTTTTGAATTACCTGAATGACAAATCCAAAGGGTCACACTCTGTTCGAACATAGCACAACATTTCTAATTTGTTCCTGAAACAAAAATTGACAACAATTGGGAATGCATATTTTTTTGTGAATGCAAGACAATCATTTGATACTTGTATGTGAGAACTTACAGTATGACTTATAGCATTTAACTTACCCATTAATCCCAAAGATAATCATGTTTGACCTGTCTCTCTCTGAATTTGGAGACCAAGGCCATGCCTCATCACTCTGTGTTGCCCACCAAACAGCAACCTGGAGTTATACGTCAATCATGTAGTAACATAAGCACAGCTTCTTGATATACTGTAGCCTTATGATTGTGGCTTACTGCTAATTCACTTATTATTATTTAAATTATCAACTTACAATGCAGGATAGGAATTATCTATATTTTATGTGGTGGAGTTCGACTGGATGTTTCAGGTATTCTGCATCAAAGTTGAGAGTACATTACCAAGAAGGGAAAGTTATACAATGTACATTTACTAACCATGTCTTGCCGTTGATTGACTGACAGGTGTCTTTCAATTCTTTTGTTATTAGGGCCTGGAAATTCAGCATATGACATCTAGGAACAAAGCAAAATATAATGTATATGTTTTAAATACAGACTATAACTTGTCATTAAATTGAGATAAATACTCAATCACCAGTAGTACTTTTGATAATGCTGTTGAAAAATGAGCATTGACTTTGAGTAACATTAGGAATAACTATTTTAATAAATGTTGTTGCAGCCAAAAACAACAAGACAAGACAGCAATCAAGGCCTTTAGTGATTTATCCAGTAGTTTTTCTGTTCACAGACTCAGTAATTTTAGTCTTTTTACAATGGCACAGGCTGATGTGCTTCCCAAGTCCATACATGTACGTGTGCCCCAAAACTCAACTACATAGTACATATGTACTAGCGACATCTGGCTTCAGTCCTGACTTGTAGCTTATTGCTTTTGGCTGTGACAATGTTTTTTTAAAAAGTTGTCTGCAAGCCATGTACCTTTGGTTCCAGCGATGAAATTCTTTCTGCCTTCTTTAAATCCAAGCTTGATTTTTTCCCAAGATAAACATAAAACAGTCTTGCTTTGTCCAAGAAAGAAAACACCAGGAATCCTTCTGTCATTATGGCTGTTAATACAAAAAATAATTACATGACATACATGTACACATCTTATGTCATTGTGTGATATTTATGGTGCAGCTAGTAGAGTATGGCCGCTACGAATTTCCATTTCATCATTTCCTAAATGTCATGCACTTTATATATGTAAAGAGTGGATACATTGTCAGCTACTAACTGTATGTTGCAATTACCATGACAAACTTGATCAGGTATTTTTCCAACCAATGATTTATCAATAAATATTGCATTAATGTCACCAGAATTATTAGCCACCATGAAGGACAGGACCACACCATTACTCAACAGCAACTAAAACAAAACATAATACATATTGTAACAGCAAAATTAAAGATAATTGGTTGCTGAACACTTGGGAAGCAAACAGCTAAATGAACATGACATTTTTAGAGTTGCACTTGACTTCCCCTAGTTGTACCACTCTCATGCTTCTCTTGTACTAAGGGACCAGTCATTGATTAGATGGGGTGTGTTCTGGTGCATTTTTTACTTGGCATGAATTTTGGTGACTCCATGCGGAGCCTAAAATATGCTGACACCCCACTATTTGCATGAGCTCTGACTCTAATTAATGATCAGTCCCTAGTGACTGATGAGCACCTTTGAAAGTAAGGGGCTAACCTTTGACAGGGATTACAGAGTACCTTTGAAAGCGTTATAATCTAGTACATTGATTTAGGAAAAAAAGTGGGAGGGCTATAGCCACCCCAGCCCTACCCTCTCTGAGGTAGAACCTTGGTTTGCATGATGGCATAATTTACTACTAAGACCAGAATGCTTTGAGTGGCTTTTATTGTTTAGGCAAATCTCACCATAACTGTCTCTTCATTCCCAGGAAAGAAGAAAAATCTAAATAACAGAGTGTTTTGACAATTAAGTGTTTTGACAATTAAGGGTTTTGACAAAGCATTCTGGTAGTGGTAGAAAGATACAATTATAAAAAACCCTACAGTAGCTAGCCATTACAAGTACATCCATGTGACTCAAGGGATGCTGCTGAAGGTTAACTACATGTATTTCTTTCATTAACTTAGCATACTGTACTTATTTTAATCTACCTGCAAGTTCCTTAGAGTTCTCCATCTTGTGAATATTACTTTATAATTTTGTAGCAATTCCTATTCAAAAAGATTCAGTTTTAATGCACTGTGACTGTGCACTGTAAACCATCATATCATAGAGTGTCATGCCACTATACCTCACACTCCCTTAGACTGTCTCGTAACTTTTCGGGTCTCTTGTTTTTTGGTGTCCAGGATATTGCCCTCTGCTCTGCCCATAGCCGTTTGTACTGTGCATAACCATCATCACCTGTGCCACCTATGTATACATATGCATCACTGTTACATTGCAGTGGTTACAAAAGTTTGATAGATAAAACTCAGATGTGGGAGATGTTTTTCTTTAAATAGGCATTATTTTTTGGGTGTTTAGGATATGCAGTGGCTTGTTGTTCATAAACTTTGCTGTGGTTGATCCAACAGCAGTTTTTATTTTAAGCTGTAACCATGCCAGGACTTTTCACAGTTATACAAAATTATTATATTCTATAACTTATTATAACCATGGAAATGGCAATAACAGTACTTGCATACTGAAGTATTATTAGTGGTATTTTCATGCTTATGACAAAATGTTAGTATTGCTATACCTGTTGTTTTCTCATGGTAGCAGTTTGTACCAACATCAAGACCTAAAATCAAGAAACTCATAGATCATTTTTGTTCTTCAACAGCTGGGGTAACTATTTACGTACTGTATGGGTCATTTAAGGAAGTGTAAACAGCCTTAAATCACAGGTTATCTTCCTCATCAGGACCTACCTATCTGTGCTTATGTTATAACTGACGAAAACAGTAAATCATTTAGTTCAGTACTATTTCTACGGCAATAAAATAAAAGGAATCTCTTGAAATAATATCTCACAACAAACAAAAAATATGGGCATAAAATGATGGATTTCTTACCAGTTCCAGCGGCCAATTTTTTCATCGACCAGAAATGTAACTGTCCCAGTATACTAGCCATTCTTTCATCCACTTTAGCGTCCCATCGTAGTTATTCTACGTTGCTAACAACATTTTTTCTCTTCTGTTTTCTGACTGACATTTTTTCACAACGACTTCTTGTTGTTTTCATGTATTCTTGAGCCTTCGAGGTTAATGTTCAGCGTAATCCAACAGTAATACTGACCAGTGGTTTTATTCAGAATTCAATGCGCACGCAGACAAAATCCAAAATGGCGGACCACGTGTATTAAAAATCAAACGTTCCTTTTACGATATTAAAGAACTATTTTGACTTAAAAATGGTTTCAAAACTCGAAGAAAAAGCTTTAACTGCTCCAGAAGACCAGAATGCTACCTTACAGAAGTGTATTTCGTTATTCAAATCAGCCAAAAACGACAACGAACGATTTGCTTCTCTTCTCCTAGTTACACGACTGGTGAAGACAGATAACATTGATGACACTCAAAGACGACTTTTGTTCGATGCTATTGGATTCACGTTTATTAACAGGCTTCTGAATACTAAATCTGTGCCAGAGGATTGCAATAGTGGAGTGTATCAGTCCCTAGCTATCGCTATATTGGCTTGCTTCGCTACTGATGACGAATTAATCCTACATCCTCAAATGGTTGCCAAAATTCGCCTTTTGAATCAGATAATTTCAAATCCTTCACATGAGAAGCCAGTCGTGGACGATGCTTATCAAATACTTATTTCTTTTTCGTCGACCTTTACAGGCGCTGAGGCATTGCTTAACAAAGAAACTATGCTATTTTTATGTGAAGTTATAACTAATGAGGTCAGTACACCTGATCTGGCCTGGACTGTACTCTTGAATATAGCTACATTTATTCCCAAAGGAGTATGGATAAAGCATCCCAAGGACTTGGTAAATCTGTTGAGCTTCAGCACCAACAAAATAAAAACACTGCAAGACATGAACAAGTTTGCTATGTGTAAGAGTGTTCTTGGACTTCTTTCCAATGCTGAAACTATGGCATTCAGAGAAGCTTTGAAACACTTAGACACAGATCAGTGGCTTGTTGATTTGTGTGCAGGACTGAGGGATATTCTTCAAGGGAAAGTTACAGAAACTGAAAGAGATCCTGCATTGATCTTGGTATCTGTGGTTACTGACCTACTGGGGTGTGGTTTGAAATGGACCTTCTGTTGTGACACTGAAAATCAAAATGACACTGCATTCTTTACTTTTATTGTCATGCTTGTGTCTATTGAAATGCAAATGATATTAGATGATGGTAACACAGAAGAGGTTGTTCAAAAATCCACCCTTTTGATGTCATGTTACAACATTCTAGAAAATGTCATTTCTTTCTTGATAACAATGAATGACAACTATGATGGCAATTACAACCTTGCAGCAGTGAATAACAAACTTGATGAAGCGATGATATCAAAGCTCTACTCACAAGTAACAGAAGCAATGATGTCAGTATTAGCATTCCTTCAACAGGGAGCAGTACAGTACGAAGCTGAAGAGGTTTCAGCACAAGAAAAGTATTTGGTAATTGCATCTATTAGAGTGCTGTGTGTGTGGCTGGCTGAGGAGTCTATGGCTTTACAGAACGAAGTGAATAAAGTGCTGCCTTTTCTGATAAGGCTTGCTAAGGATACAGTGGATTCACCTGATCAAGGTGAGATATATAGAGGATATTACATCATTGGGCACAGAGATATGAATTTTATCTTCAAGTGTTGATGATATCTCTTAGTAGTAAGCAGAGTGGATAGTGAGAGATATTGAACACAAGAAGATAAAAGTTGTATCTCCAAGTGGTTATGTAATGTTCTGTTTATTGTATAAATATAGATGAAATATGTTGGTTCTAGGAAAATTTTAAGGGGATGTTACAGTCGTTTTTGTCCAAGCATGAACAGTCGCGACTAAAACATGCTCTGTCGCGATGTTAAAACTTCAAAGTTTTAGCCACCAAACTTCAATGTTTCTCACACCCTCTCTTACATGTAAGTATGATTATCTAAATAAATTCAATTTATCGAGTTTCTAGACTTGAGTTCGCATATTTTCTGAGAGTACCACTCCATGCTGACGTTTTTCCGTATACATGGCAGCAGTTTTTCTGAAAAATCATGAAAGTCAGTCTAAACTTTGAAGTTTAATGGTCAAACATTAAAGTTTGGTGGCTAAAACTTTGAAGTTTTAATGGCACAAAAGAACATGTTTTTGTCGCAACTGTACATGCTTAGACAAAAAGTATGACTGCAAAGGCAATAATTGCCTTAATTATTAAATATCTTCCAACATGTTGCCATGACACAGATTGCATAAAAAATTGTCCTGCATGCCATGTTACATGAGAACCATTTTTTTCACACAACACTGTTGCAAAAAAATAGTATTGCAAATCCTCCAGGGTAACACCACCTTTAAGGCCATTTGTGATTGGTTGATATGAGTGTAGTCATGGCAACAGTGATATCCTCACATGTGAAGGATAAAAATGATAATCTTCTGCACTGTGTATGAAGGTTTAGAAACAGGAGATAATAATATTTATTATATAGATATCAATGAAACACCAGGATTTCTCTGGTTTCTAAAACTTCGTACACAGTGAAGATATCATTTTTATCCTTCACATGTGAAGATATCACCGTTGCCATGACTACCCTTGTATCAGCCAATCACAAATGGCCTTAAAATTCTTCCCTGATCCTGGTATTTCATTGATATTTATAAAATAAACAGAAGATTACATGGTTGCTTGGAGATACGAATTTAATCTTCTCGTGTTGAATATCTCTCACTCGAAGATAAAATTCGTATCTCCGCACACCCAATGTAATATCCTCTGTATAATAAGTGTTTTGTTTTTGTAATTAGATTTAGTTCAGAGAAAGGGAATCTTGTTTGAGCTCACCCTCCTAGTTCTCCCCTAGCCTACTCCCCCCAAATACTGTATGCTTTATTTTTTCACAGCTCTGATCCTTACTAAAAAAATCAGTATAAAGCACTCCTTCCCCCACTCCCCCCCCCCCAAAAACATCTCACTCAGGGTAGAATGACCATAAGGAATTGTGATATTTTGAGGCAAATAGAATTGACACCTTTGTCTTCTTTGAATAAAGAAGCAAGCAACAATGCTGTCAAGAAAGTTTCTTTTCAAGATCCAATGGAGACAGATGGCAGACCAGAAGATCCCCCTGTTGATATGATACGATTCATGTTGCCCGCCTTGTGTCACTTCTCTGCCCACGATGAATCCAGGAAAATTCTAGTGGAGAACCACATGCACCATATCCTTGCTAAATACTACTCAACCCTCTGGAAGCAATGTCTTGAAGATTCAACCACAAGTGACAATACCAAGACATCTTTGGTCACTTTACTTGGTGTGTTATTAAACTTTGCTGTCACAGAACCAAAGCTTGTAAAAGAAGATCAAAGCTTTTGTGAAATTCAGAGGCACATTATGGTTATTCTACCTAGAATGTACCATAACCCAGAAAGCGTCGTCCTGGTTGCTCATATGGTTGTTCTTGGTCTTATGTTAAGCAGACATCAAAAAGAATCCAATGATTTCTCAAATTCTGAATTTCAGGAGTTTTTGAAATCAAGTATATATTATTTAAAAGAGGCAACTAGTATTTCATTGTCTACTGAGACATCAAGTCCTCTGAGAATTGCATGCCAGGGAGAGTGGAATAGTATTAGTGAGTTGTGGTTTTTGGGGGTACAGCTGTTGACAGCTTGTGTAGAGCAGTTTGAAGGACTGGATGTGTTAGTGAGGGAAAGTCGATGGCTTGAGAATATTGGATCAGTGACTAAAGGAAATGTGAAACAGTTTCAAGAAACTGATCAAAATGATTATGATGCACTGCTGGGACTGAATAATGCTGTAATGAGGAAATAATCTAAGAATGTAGGGTCTGGTCATTATTTATGGTCGGGGGAGGGGTCAGGTCAGAGGATTTGGGAGGCTCACAAGGTTTTGCAACAAATGCAAGGAGGGATCAGCAAAAAACCGACAGACAGTAAGGGGGATCAAGGTTTGATCAGATAATTTGTATGGTGTCACATCAAGAATCCACCACCCCCACCCCTCCCCTCCCCAGGCAATTTATAATGATCAGTCCTTAATCCAAGAGAAAATGCAAGAGGCCTTTTTTCCATCAAAGACTATACTGTTTATATCGAACTAATCTAATTTCTTATTTCAATATCACATGATCCACTTTGTGTATGATATTGTAAGAATTCTTGATCCTTGATGGCATGTGCTGTGTATGGGTCTTAAATTTCATGTTCAGACAATGCAACTGAAAATGTATCGTCAAGATTTAAAATGTAATCAAAAACCAGAGGCATGTATGTATATTTTTAGATGGTTTTTATTAAGGCTATTTAGGATAACAGGTCTTGGCAAAAACACGGGTGGATTAGTGGGAAAGACTAACATTACGTAATGTAATTAGAAAATCTTAGAAATCCTTGTTCCTTGTCAGTTTCTTTTGCAATTTTCACGCTGTATTGCATAGTTCTACTCAAGCAATGGCTCAACAATTCAGAGGTCCGACAATAACATCATAAAGGTACTGTTACACTAGGCACTTTTCCTCGCAACTTGTCTCGCAATTTTGTTGCGCGATGAAACAAGTGAGCTGCCGTTGCAAGAACAGTGGGATGTTACACTGGGCAACATTTCTGCAACTCGCGCCTCAACGGTGACCAAAGAAGACTGGGACGGAAACTATCTTACGCGCTAAATATAAATTCAATATGGCGGTCGTAAAAGTGAATATTATTGGCTTTTAACGCAAATCGTTGCGAGTCATGTTACAAAAGAGTTGTTAAACTAGGCAGAGGAGTGTTACCCTGGGTAGCGTTTCGCAATCTTGTTGCGAAAAGTAGAACTCAGTTCTACGGTCGCGGCAACAAAATTGCGAGACACTTTTGGTATGATACACTGGGTAAAGTGTCGCGCGACTTGTCTTGCAACAAAATTGTGAGACAACTTGCAAGGAAAATTTCCTAGTGTAACAGCACCTTAAAAATCTCGATTTGAGGGAGATTTTTAGCTGCTATTGCCGATTATTTAAATGTATTCTCGGGATAAAAAAAACTTTAATTTATCTAAACCACATACGACTTTTATTAATGAACATTTGTTTTGATGACGTAATCTGATAAAATGTTTTTGCTTGTCGGTTATAGCAACAGTAACTATATAACAGTCGGACTATAGTATGGATCATTTACTGATATACTTATTTCAAGAAAGGTAGTCACCAGAAACCTACAAAGCTAGGACCGTGGAGGATCATGGGAAATATATCAATTAACAAGTAAAGACATTTAACACAAATTTAAGTTTTCAAATGGTCATATCAGGTGAAATTGTGACTGCAAAAGATTTCAAATCCATCAATAGTTATAAAAATATGGTAGAAACGCATAAAATTTCTCTACTCATAATTCCTGTCGGTCTCAGTTTTCTAGCTTTTAAAGTGACAAACTTAATTGAAATAAGTATATACGATTGTACGTTTTTGCAATGATCGGATGCGGCACCAAAATTCGCAACTGCAACTCGCTAAGTGTGTTAACACCTACCTATAGAAATTAAGACTTGTAACCTACCCATCTGTATAATTTACTCGTTTTTCCTTTAATATTAAAGCTGTCAGCTCCAGAATGCGTTCGGGTGTAGCCAGACGCACGTTTCCCTACCCACCCCCTGATGTTGTTGTTGGCAAATTTTGGAAAGACGGAATTTATTGTTACTTCGAAGATGAGCAGAGAACAGGCCTTTCTGAAGATATGGTTGAGTGAGTCCAGTACTGCATACAGCATCTTGTACTTGATGTACGTCAGTATAGTACGGTTCCCAATAGTTCTTTCCCAAGATATGGTCGAGTGAGTCCAGTACTAGCCAAAGCCTCGATTTCATTACCGTAGCAGTTTTTTAGTGGTGTTATTGTGTAAATTATATACCGTTTCAGCAACTCTTCTTTGCTTTATTGTTTAATCATCCCAAAGTCCATTGTATCAGATTAGTACATAGTTCAGTACACGATGGTACGTACTGAAATCAAGGCTTTGGCTAGTATTGGACTAACTCAACTTTACCTTGTGAAAGGATACTCCATCTGCGGTTCTTAATTTGTAGACAAAACGAAGACTGGCATGAAACGTTTCTTCTACACCTATTTCAAAAGTCGTCACGATATGTCGCAGCTGAAGGCAACAGTCAGCACCCCAAGACTGCAAAGAATTTCGGTAATTTTTTTCAAAATTAATTCATCTAGAGCATATTTTGGTTACATGCGTTTGTGACATACATTTCTGGCAAGCTGCAGTCGTAGGTCAGGTGTTAAATCGAATATTTTGGAAAATACCCAAGTACTGCAAACATGAATTATGAGTAAAATTACCAAAATCCTTTGCGGCCTTGGAGTGTTGACTGTTGCTTCGGCTGCGACAACGATTTTTGAAATAGGTGTATTACTAACGATCACTCTTCACTCCCCATGGGGAAATTTTCTAATTCTGTTCCGAGATCTAGAACCGAATTGCTTTATCAAGATTATTTACATATATAGTTTAATGATTGTCTGTCTGTCCAGGATTTAATGCTTGACAACTATAGAGCTGACAGGACGGCTTCCTCTCAACGACCGATGTCTACAGAGCGTATTCACTTGAGCTCCTTTAAGAGACGCAGCATCTAGCATGGAAGCGAGGTCGGGTAGCGAACTTGTCCGCCTAAGACCCACTTGCCTTTGTGGTCTCTCAGTGGCCGGTTCGATGATTTTGGGAGTTTTGGTGCTTCCTTTCCGCAATCCAAACTGTTCGCGGAACCATCGTTTGGTGAGAGGTCCGGCTGTTTGTCGTGGTGATTGCGATACGGTAGTGTTGGGGTCGTCTTTTGAGGAAGGGTTTTCTTGGATTGTGCGGTGTTCAGTAACCGTGGAGCGTTTACTCGGGCTAGACATGTCTGGTGGCAGCGGGATTTCGAATTCGTCCATGATAAGTTTATTTCATCGATCTGGAAAATTCGATTGAAAATGAATTCAATAGTATTGTAGAGTACTCTTGGTGCGCGTACAAAATATGAAGTATACATTAGAAATTTCTGATTTAAAGGCACAAACGCAGATTTGTCACTAATAGTACCAAGTATCCCAGCCAGTAGAAAATCGATTTTTTATTTGAGAATGACGGAACTGAATGCTCTACATGCTTTCTCTTGTATACGGTCTGCGCACGTCAACTTTTCTAACGCCTCCCACATGGATCAGACCTTGATAGGACTAGTAGTTCTGATAGAGAGAGTTCTAAATTTACTGATAATAGCAAGAGGTTAATCTTCCATGGTCTAGGGGCCGACTAACCTCTCCCTTTAGGCTTCGGCCGAGCTCCCTGATTA
>JAAAQI020122785.1:0-15374 GCA_011800005.2 Stichodactyla mertensii
ACCGTTTTCAATTAAATTATTGAAAAGGGCTGACATGATTTCTTTTTTAAAGCTTCTTTTAGACAATTTTCTAATATTTTCCAACCATAAATTTTCCAACCATAAATTATGATAGAGTGCACGCCATATATCTGTGAAACAATAATTACATTTAGTGTGTAACAGTATAGAATTCACTTAGGCATTAAAGGTAAAAAATGTAAAGCTATGCATTTATAACGCACAAATATCTATATGAATATATTACAAATGCATGGGACTGCCATAAACGTGGTGGCATTACAGTGCTTTTCATTATGGGCTACATCAGGCATTTTGGCTTCCGTCAATCAAAATTTCAACAGTCTGAGTTAATAAATTGTTTTGATTGACAGAAGCCAAAACACCCGACGTCGGCCAGAAGTCTGGAGTTGGTAGGTCGCAGAATTATGAATATTGCTGTAACTACACACAAAGAAATGACAGCTTGCTATTTGTTATTTGCACTGTTCTGTTCCAGTGATATCAACTAGTTTGTACAAACTAGTGTAATAATTAGACAATACATATTTAGTTTTGTTTCATGGATATATGGCATGGATTCTAAACCTTGCTCAAGTTAACCAATGGATATATATATATGTAAATGAAAATTGAATTAGAAATATACCTAACTTCATTGAACTTTTGGATGTTAGGCTTTCATTAGGGTAATGAAAAGTGAAGTACATAAAGTTTTCAAGTGTTCCACCTTCATTTATATTAAATATATAAATATATAAATTTTATTTGTTCAGTCTATATGCAGACACAACCTTAATAACTTATCTCTAGTATATCACTAGTTTATTGTTTCTTGCTTAAATTAACCATTTAAAACCAAATGCAAAGTCTTATTTCTTGATTGATACCCAAATTTCTTCTTTAGTCAATTTTTTTAATTTGATTTACAATTAACTTAAACTTGGTATTCTGTTTTATTGTAGGGTAATCCTAGCTTGACTTCACAATGGCAAGGCATAAAGTGTGGTATATGTTTGGCTTTCTTGTTTGTTGGGCTTTTCTCTTTTTCTTTATTATCTATGAAAGATTCTTGTCATCTCCAAACCCAGAAATTGTGATTTTTAAACCTTACAACTTCAGTTCAAAAGTGCAAAGCCAGTATATTATGACATTTGATGACAACCAAGATTGTTTACCACTGAGTCCAAAGATTCTACTCTACAACAGGATATTCAAGACTGGTAGTACAAGTATGTATTACTGGCTGGATAGCTTCTCTGATGCAAACATGCTGTGCACTCCAGGGGGTACTCCCACATAACGAATGGCAGGGATGATTGTCATCTTTTAGGGGTTAAAATTGCAAGTCTCTTTTAGGCAAGAAGGAAAAGCTGTTGGTTTTTAGCACCATTGGTATCTTTTAGGAGTCCAAAACATTAAACTGGATATCGGTTATCAGTTACAACTATATTCTCCTTTACTGACACTTTCCGAGTTTAAAAGTGGTATCTTCTAGGGCAAAATTTAAATCAGGACCATACCGAAACTCCCCTCTTTTAGGGGTTTAATTTATTTTTTTTGACAATCATCTCCACCCTTTTTACATGGGAGTACCATCCCGGGCTGTGCATGCTCTGAAAGACAAAAAAAAAACACTCACAAGCTTTCGCCTTTGAATTTTACAGATATTTGTTGCCAGCGGCCAGTGTTGTCTAAATCTTATTTTACAACCATCACTTCCTGTGAGGGGCTTTTACGTGAGGCTTGCTCTACACACACTACCACTACATTCAGTATTTACAACACACAACAGCCAGGTAGGCACATGTTGATTTACAGAGGGAGAAAAACTGGAGAATGCAGTGAGAAAACCTCTTGTGGCAAGAGAGAGAACAACATATCTAACAAACTCTACCCATGTGGCATCCACAGGGCTTGTGTTACGGCTACGTCATTGATTATCGTGATATCATGTTAGTACACATGAGTTTAGTTTTGATTGCATGTGAAAGAGATGGTTTAGAGTATTGTGACCAGAATTAGAAGTTGAGTTAATTAAGCTAGGATATCGTCATTTACAGCCGCCAATGTTGGTATATACAATTTCACTTTAAATATATTTTATGATTTAGACATCCGATAAGTATCGATCTGTTTTGATCTGATCGTTTTGTATGTTTTAGTGTAATTTACATTGATCTGTTATAGCATATTATGTGATTTATGCATAGAATAGTTGCCTTGAGAATTGTAGTTAGATAATATTGCTAATGCAGACCGGTCGCTGATTTTATTTCAGTTGACTTTTTGCTTTACTGTACTGGTGATAAAACAGTGATTTGAGTACACATGAATAAAGTAAACGAGTCCAATAACAAGCGTCCGTTCCTATGTCGATCGAGAATCCTAGCTAGCTGTTACAGCTTGAAGCAGCGACTCAACCCATGGGACTCACAGTAGTGAGAGACAATGCAATAACAGTATATGCGACACATCACCTACACTTGTCCTTAAAAATCATGAACAAGAGATTCTCTGTTGAAAAGTGTCAGTCATTGTTTGTTCAGGAATGGTCAGTGGTAAACCACAACTGTCAGAGGTAATGCACCTTTGCATAATTTTGAGTCTGCAATTTGATTGGCTCTTATTTTCTGTAGTCTTTGTTTTTGTGCTGTTTTATCATAAAATAACCAAAGATACTACGTGCACTCTGATTGGCTGAATAGCCATGTTTCATTAGCCAGTCAACATCATAGAATCTGTAATTATTTTATAAAAGAAATTAAATACTTCAGTGTTTTCACATGCCGGCTTGAAAACCTCAGCATGTTTGGGAGAATTCTTGAGCAAGTCCAAACACTCGACTGTGTCTTGGTGTGTGAAACACAGAAGAGGTATTTCATTTCTCAATTGTCAATTGTTTTGTTCTTTTAAGTCAATCCTCATTCTTCTTCAGCCTGCAGTAACAGGTTTTCGGTTGGTAAGGCAAAAGGATGATTGACACTTAAAATATACTTAATTTAACATTTATTAGTCAACATATAAGTTTTTAAGTCGGTTGAAAAATCTTTTAAGATCCAAAGCTCTGTATCTAAGGAAGTAGAATACAGTTGACTTTATCCCTTTACAATGAGCATGCGTACTACAACTTTTCTTGACCTTGCACTACCCTGAAGCTCTTGTTTTCAAAATCAAAACTAAAGCCAAACTTTAACTTGCAGTGGGAGTTTCTTCCATTTGTTCAGCTTGGTCATTTTTAACCATCTCTTTCTCTTGGTTTGTTCCTTCATCTTCTTCCATTTCCACTGCAGCTTGTTCAACAGCTTCTTTGAATATATCTTTGCTTGGTTCTGTTTTTTCTTCCTCTTGTTCATCTTTACTTGCCAACTTTTCAAACATATTTGCTGCACAGATAAAATAACAGGAAATTTGTGAGAAAAATCAAGGAATATTTTTTCGATTTTTCAAAGTTTTCACGTCGTGAGGTTCTAAACCATTTTTATTTTTTATGCACTTTTTGTCAAGAACATGTATCTTTTGGGAACTAGTTTGCTCTATGCCCACCTTTTCAACCCTTTATTTGTGTAGTTGAGCATATGGAGATTACGACATGAAAATTACAAAGGTTTTTGAAGTCCAGGCAAAGAAAATATCAGCAATTTTTCACAGAAAAAGAAGAATGTGGCTCAGATTTCAGCAAAGTGACACAAACAATCTGTGCCCAGTACTCACCAAATATTTTCTTTTCTCTTTGGTGATATGCCTTTAGTTTTTGATTAACAATGTTAAGCTGTTCCCGAGCTTCTCGATTCCTTGGGTCAAGTTCTAAGACTTGGAGAAAATCAACCTTGGCTTGATCATAATCTTTCAGCATCAGTCGAGCCTGCAAAAAATCACAGTGAAAATCCAATGATTGATAATAGATTATTTTTTGTTGTTGTTTTTATTCTTCTATCCATCCATTCAATAACCCATTCACTTTCCAGGCTTACGACCTCATTTTTAATGACATGATAAAACTTATCCTCTGCATCAAGCACATACAAATTGAATGAAGAGAACAGAGGATAATATATCAAAAACTGTCAGAAAACTAAGCCTTGACTGCAGTGAATCATTCATTTATTTTTTTATCAGTCTCACTGAAAAACACCCTGGGAATGAAGTCTGTTAGAGCTTGTTCCAGAAGTTCCTCTCTTTTCTGATTGGTCAACCCCGTCTGCCATCCATCTGTCTGTCTACCCACCCATTCCATTCCATCCCAACCACCCCTATCCATTCTATTCCATCCCATCCTATCATGCATCACCTTTACCCAGCCTTCTAGATCTCTGTCTATTCCTCCCTCCTTCCCTCCCATCTCTTTCATTCCCTGGTTGTTAACTTTAGCATACCTTTCCTCGTCTGAACAAAGCTTTTATACTTTCTTTGTCTATTTCAAGAGCCTGAAATTTAAGATTACAAAAAAGGTAATTAAAATACCTTTCTTGTACCTTGTTTTATTAACACTTCTCAGCAGCTCTCTCTAAACCTGGTGTGGCGGTTTTAGATCTGGAGCATTTGATACAAAGGAAAGAGTTAAAAGACACATTCAAAACTTTGGGCACTTTTCCTATGTTGGATATGCCTCAAGAAATGCAGACAAGACATTGATTTTCAACCCAGCTATGTTTGATTGATGGAATAGAATTGCCTAAATGATGCTAGGAACTTTTCTGGTACAATAAAGTGAAATCGGTATTAAAGGATAGAATACTCACTTTTTCACATTCCTTGATACATTTCTGGTTATTTCCCAGTTTCAGTTGGCAAGCAGCAATGTTAAGATGACCAGCTACTTTGATAGGGTTAGTCTTCTTGAGCTCTTCAATATCAAAATAACCATCCAGCATCTTAACCACAACACTATACTGACGACATGCTATTTTTATTTTACCTTCCTGTGAAAGGAATAATTATTGCTTAGTATCTAGGGCAGAAATAAAAGCTAAAGGTATTTATTTTCCTCCAATTCCAATTCTCCAGAGCCAGGGGCTTGTGTATAAGGCATTCAAAGGTGTGCCATTTACCCCTCTCTCCATCAGCAATTCATTTTACAGTTATTTTAAGGTCATTAAAGAAGTCAAAAAAAGGACACAGGGTCACAGGGAATAGAACTTGGACCTCGTGCACAGAAGGCAACACACTAACCAACTGAACCATCCTTGCTCCTTCAACATAAATACCAAATTACTCCCAGATTATTGGAATGTTAATAAAAATCTTTAAAAAAAATTTCTAGGAATTAGGTCTTGGGATACAAGCATATAAAATGTTCTTTAAGATTTTTAAAGTTTTCCAAACCAAATTCCAAACTTTCCATTGCTCAAGAGTTGAAGAGTTCTAAGATACTATTTGTGCTGTGGAAATGTTGGAATTAATGATTTAAAAAACATTACCTTAAAGAATTTGGTTCCTTTGTCTTTCATTCTTAGTGCTGTGGCAATTTTTTCCTCATTTGAAAGCTCCCATGCTTCTGAAAACTAACAAACACATACAATTACCAATATGTTGATAATTCATTCTTTTTTACTGATAACAGATCAAGGATAATTCCTTAAGCAGTTTGCTTGCTCTGCAATGGTCCTCTCCCAAAATATGGTTGAATTAGTCTAGTCCTAGCCAAAGCCTCAATTTCTGTACGTACCATTGTGCACAGAGCTACGTACTAATCTTATACAATGGATGGCCTTTGGGATGATTAAACAATAAAGCAAGGAAGAGTCTTTGATTAAACAATATATAATTTACACACTAACACCAAAAAGAAACTGCTGTGGTAATGAAATCGAGGCTTTGGCTAGTACAGGACTCACTCAACCATATCTTGGGAAAGGACTACATCCTGCATTAATGGGATCTGCACTTGTGTTTTTAATTAGAGAAGGAAAAGAGAGAAAATAGGAAAGCGCTTTCACTTTTTCATCCTCTTGCAACTGCAGACCATTGGTATCACGCGCTGGCACTGCAAAACATCTCAATTCATTAATTCATCTTGTTATTCATCTCAGCTCATTGTAACCAGTAACATCTTTTTACCTTTTCAAAGTTTTTGATATCAATAAGATAAGTAAGAGCTGCATTTGGAGGGACACCCAATTCTGAGTTCCCATTCGCACCATATCCATATTTTCCTGGTGAAATGAAAACTTTTGCAGTCTCTTTGTTCGTCATTTTGCCGATTGCTTCCTCTATACCATCAATAAGACCAATCTCTGAACCTGAACAAGACAACAAGAAAAATACTAACAAGTTAGAGTTGCTTTGAAGAACAAATGTGTGAGATCATTAAGGATCAAATTAAAGATCTCTCACTTAGCAAGCAGTGCAGTAGCCAGCAGGTCTTTCATTGCTTGATAGCACAGATTTCGTATGACTGTGAAAAGGTCGCAGCACGAACTTGGCGCAGACATGGTCAAGCCGTAGCAAGGCATGTCAAAATTCAAGAAATCATTACAGTCACGGCAAGACATGCTTACAGCACTGAACATGCTGTGACTTTTTCACACTCATAAGAAATCTGCTCTATTGATAATGATGCAGGCATTGGTAGTGATGATGATGGTGATGGTTGTGATAGTAAAGGTGATGGCAATGGTGATGGTAATGGCTCAATGATGATGACTCATCAGACTGCAGACACTAACCTTCACCAAATGTAAATGCAATGTCTCTGTCCTCAAACACCTTGTCTCCATAGCTACCTGTTATGTGAGCTAAAGGGAAAAAAATTGACTTTTTTAGCTCAAATTTTTGAAAAATATGGTAAATAAAACAAAGTCTTTTACTTCTTGCATGGGAACACTCTGTCTTGAAAACTCTGTAACAAAATAGTGATTCATGTTTCATGCTTGAATTCAAATTTAGCAGTCTTGATTTACAGATATGTAGAAGTTGATATTCTTACAATTGAAATATTTCAAATAGGCCTCTTTACAGTGGGTGTAATATTTTTTGCATTTCAGACCATGTCATCCTCTTGGAAATAAGTTTTTTTTTCTTTGAGGTACATCCATATTAATGTATTTTCTCAAGGGTTAGAGAGCTGAGAGTTCAATAGACCTGTTTGGTTTGGGGTCATTCCCTTGAGAATACAATTCTTTGTTTGAGGTACATCCATATTGTATCTTCTCAAGCGTTACCATTAAACAAAGAAATAAAACCCAAGGGAATGACACGTGACTCTTGGGAATAAGATTCTTTGTTGGAGGTACATCCATATTAATGTATCTTCTCAAGTGTTAACTTTTAAACAAAGTAATAAGACCAAGGGAATGACACATGGTCTGAAAAAAAGCATTATGCCCAAAGTAAATAGTTCTATTATCGATAAAACAATGCCAGGTTGCTGGTATTAGTATACATCCACACAAAAGTTCAGCCAACTCAGAAATTTTATTTCTGAGAGAAAAAGAATTAATTATGCATAACACTGATTTTGCAGTAAGTCAATTTACCTTCAACTTGTGCCCCAGTATTTGGTCGGTCATACCCAATTCCTTTTTTTACAACTATCTTGGTCACTTGGCCATCTTTTGTTACATTTGTTCCTTTCCAGTCTAGTAACTCAATCTCAAATTGTAATGTACTGTTGGGTGGGATTTTGTTTCCTTCCATTTTGCCGTAACCATACTCTGGCTTAATAGTTAGTTTTGCTTTTTCTCCTTTTTTCATTGTGGCGACACCGATATCCCATCCTTGTATAACTACCCCTGAAAGAGAATGAAAGGAAAAGAAAGATGAGAGGAGAAAATAAGGAATCCTGGTTCATACAGAAGTTCCAGGAAAAAATTCAAGGACTTTTGGGGGCTTTTTAAGGACTTTTTTGGAAAGGCTTTTATAATGAAAGTTCCTAAATACCAAGAAGCCACATTCATGGCATCTTGAAAATTACCCAGAACATACTGGGAACTAGAGAAACTCCTCCCCAGGTTTTCTGCCATTTTAAAAATAACGAGAAGAGAAGGGCCTGACATGAAGTTCTTGTTACAAGAAATGCCTGATGACTAAGATTTATCTTGTTTGGGGGCTGACTAAGAATCATGTCAACAGCACCCACAAAATTCAAGGTTAAATTGAAATATTCAAGGACAAATTGAAAAAATTCCAGGACTTTTCAAGGACAAAAACCAAAACTTCCAATTTTAAGGAGTATTCAAGGACTCAAGATTTTCAAGGACTTTTCAAGGCTTGTGCGAACCATGAGGAATATATGTACGGAAGTTAGTGAGAGAATGATGCTAAAGTTGGATGAACAAGGGAGTTAAAGAAAACAAAGGAAAGAAAAAAGAAAGGAAAGGAAAGGAAAGAATGAATGAATAAAAAAGATTGAAAGGACAAAAATTGAAAGGAAAATCTGTAAGTTATTTACTAAAAGAGAAAAATGAAAATTTTAGATGCAGAAGAAGGAAGTTTCTAATGTCAGCAACATAAAGCCAGCAACACACTAAGTGATTTTTCATCACTTGTTGAAGCCATTTTTGATTACCTGATGAAAACTGTCATGTGCGTCTCCTACTGCGACAGCAATTTTCCAGAGCAATGATTGGTGCAACCAGTGATCAAAATTGCCGATATCTGACATGTCAGATATTGGTGATCAAAATTGCTGGCAATTTTTATGGCTTCAACAAGCGATCACAATGTTGCCTAGTGTGTCACTGGCTTAAGTAATGCATACAAATTATCATAAATGTTTAAAACCGGTGCGCTATACTGCAAGATCGATAAGCATAAGATATTTTCAAATTTTTCAGGATTTATTCCCAGTAGCGTGCATACCGCATAACCGTGAAAAAGTTAACGTAAAGAGTTTTGTATAAAACTCTTTACTGAATTTAGTAATTTGTGCAAAGTTTTTCTTACAAAGTTTTTCACGGATATAAGCTTATGGTATGCAATCTTATGTACGCCTTTTTTCTATAGTTTAAGCTTATTATGCACAAAACAATTTATGAATGGAAAAATAGTGATTCACGTTTGATTAAAGTAGATTTACCTTCTCCAAGAACAAACTCGAAAGGATCACCAGTAAGATTAGAATCAAAGATCTCTCCATCAAGAAACCTTCCCACATATCTGACAAACACAGTACAACCTTCACTTGCGCTTTCATTTTGACTTCCTTCAACTAAAATGATCTTTCTAACCCCTCCATCTTTAGCCTCAGTTAAATCTACACCGTACAACTCTTCCTCGTTGACTGTGGGTTCTTGTTTGGTGTTCTCTTCGTCGACAGCTGAAGGCATGGCTGGAAAGGAAGCTTGGAAAGATTAACGTTTCTTGTTCAATGACAAGTTCAAAATGGCGGGAAGCTATATCCCATGCCCATACCCCTAGAGTATTGGGTTTGACAATGCACAGGGAGCCCGGTTGTCTGTCTTTCTTTCTTTCTTTCTTTCTTTCTTTCTTTTTTTTCTTTCTTTCTTTCTTTTCTTTCTTTCTTTCTTTCATTGATTCATTGATTCATTGATTCTTTCTTTCTTTCATTCATTCATTCATTCATTCTTTCTTTTCTTTCTTTCTTTCTTTCTTTCTTTCTTTCTTTCTTTCTTTCTTTCTTTCATTCATTCATACTTTCTTTCTTTTCTTTCTTTCTTTTATGTTTTCTTTTACGTTTTTTTCTTTTCTTTAGTTTTCTTTTCTTTTCTTTTCTTTTTCTTTCTTTCTTTCTTTCTTTTTTTCTTTAGTTTTCTTTTCTTTTCTTTTCTTTCTTTCTTCTTTTCTTTCCTTTTTAATTCAATGCTAAATTAATGTAGTTTTTTCGTTATAAAATAAGGTTATTTACTATTAAAACGACGTATTAATAAAAATATTCATAACAATTCCTCAGTCGTAATGCGCGGTAGAATATATGGATGCGCTCTATCTCTTAAAACTCTAGTTTCTGAGTTGAAACTTACGTGCAACGGCATCGCGAGACAAGTTTTCATGAGGGTGTGTTACATGGTGCAATATAGTTTCGTAGAACTTTTTTTATTGACACAAGTTTCAGATAAAACTAGAAAAGAGTTCTACTTGTGCAAACGAAACTTTGTCGCAAACAAGTTACACAAGACCACTGCACCATGTAACGTCCTCGTGAAATTTGTCCTACAATGAACGCTGCACACACAAGCACACACAACGTTGTCACAAAACGTTTTAGCAAAATACAAATATTATGAAACTTAGTACTATTCAGAATATGGGTGAGAATTTTATGCGAAAGTTAAACGTTGCGTGGCAACGTTTAACGTCTACCATTTTTATCTTTGGAGCAGAAAACCCATTTTTCAAGGAGACTGTTATTCACTGTGTCATTATATAAACGCTGTAAAGCGTTCAATATTAAAAGTGTGCATTAGGAAGAGTCCTCATGCTTATGAACGCGCAAGTAGCCGGGACTATCTCAGCGTTACATGACAGAAAACAGGTGGAGGATTGGTACAAAGCCGGCTTCGACGTTGCTCATGCGATAATGTAATCATCCGTTTTGAGATCCATGGTTACTGCAAACAGGATTCAAATGGTATTTTTACTATTTTCTTCTAAAATATATCAATGAAAGTTGCGATGGCCGAGTGGTTAAGGCGTTGGACTCGAAATCCAATGGGATTTTCCCGCGCAGGTTCGAACCCTGCTCGCAACGAATCTTTTTTACCTACTTTTATAGTAAAATGCAAGTCTAACTTTATGCAAGGTTCTTCTAGGTTCTCAATTACGTAATGAGAAATCAAAGTACACTAAATGATTGCTTCTTTCTAGGGTAGGGGGTGGTCACTAGCTGCCGGCTACACCCTCCCGTCGCCTTACCTAACGTGAAGACCCCTCCCTACTTAAAAATTTCAAGATTTTCTATTCATTACGCTTTGAGTTTTATGCTTTGAGTTTGTACGTCTAATAAACCGCTTTACTTTGGGTGTAAAAGTTTTGGATTTCAGACCAAGTGTCATTTTCTTGGGAAAAATATAGCATTTTTTTTTCAGCCAATGGTCTCCCTTCATCAACAGCCGAATCATTCCTGGGAACGAGTAGTTCTGGACACCACAGGAAGCCCACAAAGCACCATCTACTTATTTAAACCCTTGGAACGGTCAGGGTAAAAACTATTTTGTCCGGATTAAATATCACTAAATGTTGTGTTTGTAACATTCTTACTTTTTCTGCAGCTTGGAACCTGGATTCGGTATAAATTCAGTATGAGAATTCGGCTGTCTAGCTGGTTTTGGTTGTAAGATGAATACATTTGCCATTAACTTTAACAAAAAGAAGTAACATGTTTCCTATGTGAATCACTACGAGTTGTAACATCATTCATAAACTTTTGGACACCAAATCGAATAATTATAGTGAATTAAAGTATATCGTACAATTAATATGGGTACAAATATGTAAATTTTCCTCAATTAAAGCATGAGGTCGCGATGGCCGAGTGGTTAAGGCGTTAGACTAGAAATCTAATGGGGTCTCCCCGCGCAGGTTCAAATCCTGCTCGCGACGACATTTTTTCTTATCTCCAATATTAATTCTCTTTTTCTTTTTTTCTTTGAGAATCAACTCAAAGAACTCCTTTAACATATTCTTGAGCACTTTATGAACAAGGAACATATTTCTTACATTTTATTCTAAGTTTTTGATATCCCTTTTAGAGCAAGAAAAGTAATAAAAACAGAGTGACCACGAAAATATTTCAAAAATGCTTTTTGTTTTCATTTCTTTTTATATTTTCATTTCTGGTTGAAAGGTTTTTATTTGTGAAATTTGGATTATTAACATTATTTGTAATCCCCACTAGAAGACCACGTGACATTACGCTGACGAATAGCGTGGGCGCAAGAGAGCGGCGCGCCATATTTTTGCCTCGTGGCTCAAGAAACACAGAAATTTGAGGTCAAAAAACGTAAAAAAATACTTCGTTATTTATCAAGAACTTCATCAAAAACTACCCAAGGTAGGGCAGATATTTTATTCACCATGCACTCCTGCAGAATTGACATTTTAACCTCGCTAAGTTTAGAAATTTTAGATTTTTTGGAGAGGATTTCGCAAGTTAGTCCAAATTTAAGCTTAAGTCTTACTTTAGTAAGTGAACTTATGAATACTGTCAAGCGATAAAAAAATTACTTTACCTTAAGCTGCTAGAGTATATATTTAAAAACCTATCAGATTTAATACTTATTATCAAGTTCAGTTTTTCTCCTTTAATTTTCGTTTATTCATAAAGGTTCCAATATTTTTTTTACATTCAAGTACTTCGTAAATTTTTCTTGTTCAGCTACTTGTCCATAATCTTCAAAATTTAACCTCAATTATATTACATTCTTTATCTTTGGTTATTATTTATCTTACCAGCAACATAGGCTAAAATGAACCCGAAGATTCGATTTGCGAGCTTCATCTCTTGTTGGAGAGTACAAATGTACAATAGTGAAATTTAAAATTCTGAAATATAAAATATTTAACCTCATCGTAAGACATTATGAATTAAATCATGTTTACATTAGAAGCTAAAATGCTATTCAAGTAATCTTAAATATTTGTTAATATTATTATTATATTGCAAGATAATTTCACATGCTCTCAAATGCCAATTTGTGGTTTATAACTTATGGTACAGACCACAGGTTTTATTTATGCTTTCACCTCGTCACATAATAAACATCTTAGAGCAGATTTCACATGACTGTGAAAAAGTCATGGTGCGAACATGGCGTGGATACGGTCAAGGCACGGCAAGGAACTTCAAAATTCTAGAAAACATCACGGTCACAGCAAGGCACTCTTACGGCACTGACCGTGCTGCAACCTTTTCAGTCATACAAAATCTGCTTTATTAACCTCACTTGCTTGGTTCATACATAAGTTGTAGAACCTCACTTTCCCCACTTTTTGATTGCCTGTGTGCTACACACCTTTGCCATAAGGCACTGGACGAATATCAGTCTATGACTTATGGTATGACCCTCGTGCTTGGTTAACAAGACAAGAGTTATTTATTATATGGTGAGCTAGTCTTGTGCAAAACAGAGACAGAAATTGAATTGGCTGCTGTCAGATCAAGATTTTTTTATCTCATCAGTATGCTCAAAGCAACTAGATGTAGCAGGGGCTGGTGACAAATTTTCTTAAGTGAAAACAAAAACCTAGTACCCCAAAATGGTCATGTCGTCTCTCCTTTATCTATTGTTTATTCATGAGAGATGCAATATTTTTACATTCAAGTACTTCATACATTTTTCCTGTTTAGCTACTTGTGTATAAACTTCAAAATCTAACCTCAGTTATTTTATTTTATAATGAAACTTAATCTGACCCTCCTATATCTTAAAATTATAGAAAAGTAAGACAATTCACTGATTCTGAAAATTGTATCCCTACCTTCACAATCAGCAGGAAAAATGATGATGCAAGATACAGTTTATCTTATATCAAACTTGCTTCATCTCCAGTGGCTCATAACTAAATCTGCCAATCCCAGATTGAATTAGAATTTAAAATGAGAATTACGATGATTTGGCTAGGGTTAAAAGATTTTGTTTAATTGCAGGACAATGTCGAATGTAGAAGATGCGTCTAGTGAGGGGGAAAACCTGGGCAGTTCTCCTCCAACTGGTAAAAGTTATTATAACTAGGCAAAACACAAATGTGGACTTAAATTTGTCTTATAATACTCATGAATAATTAATGAGGCCAAAACAATAGAAAATCATAAGCGTGGAGGAGCTTGTGTATCTCATACAGTATTGTCCTGATTTGCATAATCTTTAAAGCTGATTTTCTCAGCTTAATTCACATGTATATTCAAAATTTTAGTCAAACATGGTCTAGCTAACCTATGTATGCGTGGCAATGCTGGGCTCTTTCTTGGTGTTGCAAGCTTCTTTGTATTCTGGGTTAGGGTTATTGTTTTGCAAGGTATTGTTTCATTCGAAATTCATTGTTCTTGGCTATTGTTTTATTGTCTTCATGCCTCAGGTGCCCTGCAACACCAAGAAAGAGCCCAATGTGGCATCTGATCTACAATTTCTCACCTGCGGCTCAAGCTATGACATCATCACTCGTATATATTACTTACTGTATAACATGCTTATAATTTTTAATGGGTGTCTTCAGATTTCATACCAGCTAGTAGATTGGTAGAGGTGTAGCAGGGTTAGGTGATAACCATAAGGGAAGCACTATGACAAATTCAAGAATTACAGCATTACAGTATTTTATCCCAGACATAACTATGAATTGTGTTTTGAAAGTTTTTCAAGTCATTCCTCACCAACAAATGCTATGACAATGGTAAAAAGGGTTTGAAGAATTACTTGTGTATACTGTTTAATATCTGTCATGTTAATGTACTGTAGGTGATTCAACAGCTGCATCAGCTTTGATGCAAAATCCTGAACTATTGGCTGCTGTACAGGTGATATTTAAATTAGTCCTGTTTTGTATTCAGTAGAGCAGATTTCATGTGAATAAAAAAGTTACAGCATGAATACAGCGATATAATCAAGGCACGGCAAGGCATCAATTAGTCTTCTAGAAAATGTCGAGTTTGTGGCAAGGCACACTTACGGCACTGACTGTGCCATGACCTTTTCACAGACTTTTAAGAGTATCCATGAATAACTTGCTTATAATCAAGGCTAACCCTTTACAAATGAGTCTGTGGTCATTGCAAAGAGTGGTTTTATGGAATGTCAGACAGGACTATTGAAATATGTATAGTTTCCACCATTTATCACTCATTGTAGCTGCCTTATTGTGAGTTTGTTCATTACTATTCTTATCTTTGTTTATGCCTGTCTAGGGTGGTCTTAGTCGGTTAGTTGGACAACAGAGTGGGTATATTCAAAGGTATGCAGTATTAAAACTTCGCTCTATGATTTAACATGGAAACTAGAAACTTTTTTAAGATATTTAAACACCCTTTAGATTTTTCCCAAATTTGCTTGGATGATCATGAAGCAATGGTTCCAAGTTGAGACTGAACTTGATTCTTTTATTAATCAAGGCCAACCTCGACTTGAAACCATTGTTTCATGATCATCTAAGCAGACTCAAGAAAGTTTTACTATTGTTACTTCATCTTTTCCATATATCCCCCACTCCCCTTGCACATGTAGATGCTCTCTGATAACAATGAAGCTGCTTTAATCCCTTTTCAATGCTCTGTTTTAATGGTGTTTAAAGTTAAAAATTATTTGATTAGAAGAGAAGTCAAGAGGTGTTTGAGTGGATTGAAGATAGAATTCCTCAGCTTGTGCATAATATTAAAGCCTGGTCCTCACTAGCGACATAAGTATAAACAACATACGCAGACTCAGTAGTGTACTGCTCATTAGCGGTGCTTGTCTTTTCTCACACCTCGGTGATAAATG
>JAAAQI020122796.1:0-15371 GCA_011800005.2 Stichodactyla mertensii
TTAACTAAGTTGCTTTCATATAAGATGGAAGAAAATACCGTCAAAATGGGAAAAATTTCGTATAAGTAGCACTTTAATTTAAATAAATGTTGCGCTGTCCAAACGCTTATCTGATAGCACCGATTCATCTTCTCGTTCTTATGTCATCTTTTAGACAGAAAGAGAAAAAGAGCAAGTACATTGTACAAACTAGCTAATTTGATTGTTGTAGATGTCCGCACCATTCATATTTATGCCGGTAGACCTCCCACGTGTTAACCAAACAAATCACCGAGAGAGACATTCATGATGACGTCAAAGACTTTTTGGATTCACTGGATATTTCCGTAAACTAACCTCAATGGATCGATGAAACGGGAAAAGTACGTTCATTATTACAGTTATCTAAAAATAAAATTAATGTATTGTCAAAGCCGGTTTTGAGCTTATTTTAGATCGCGCCACTGTAGGGATTTTTCTAAGCGGCAGTTAATAAAGCTTTGAAGAAATGTGCGCTGTTCAGGAATCAAGGCCTGAGTAATACATGTGAACTAGAAACTTGCGCGCGCGGTAATGAGTGGTTTGCGCATGGCATTGAAACTAAGTAAGACCTCAACATTGTGGCCCTGCCCTATGTCTTTTTCTTTTAAAGCATTTTTCACTAAAACTTTGCGTACTTAAATGGACAAAATATACTTAGCATAAATATCGAAAAAAAGCCTATATTCTGGTAGGAGGACCTCCTAGCTAAAAATTTTTTGATGAATGTAGAGATCAAGACTAGCATAATGTTCTAATAAATCGATTGTTTGTGAATGAACTGATAATCACGCCCAGCGAGTTCACGTGAGTCAAGAGCTAGCATTACGCTGGCCAGCAGCCTGGACAAGTTTTGTCTAAACATCATTAAAGTTCCATAAATAAGATTTAACTGGTCAGAGGTGAAAGATACGAACTGGCCTGCGCGCACACAGCAGTGGTCGTCTTTCCCTATTTACCTCTCCCCTGAGGTAGTAACTTAGTTGTCAGGTATTTCTGTCTTAGAAAGGAGTTTGCAAGCAAGATGAATACGAGTCTAAGACTCCCTGGAGTATCCGGTCTGTAAGGCCAGGATAGCCCCCTCCCTGAACCAACTCAGTGATACGTCATCTTAAAAATGCGTACTTTCGATGTGGTATTACGCTACGTTCCGTGGGTTATCAAATCATTTATCTCCTCTGTTTGTCACTCTTCGTGGGGCAGTTTAATAGCTGTACAAGAACATGTCCTTTTCATCAAATCTTTTTCGATTGTGGTATTCAACTCGTTTGAATGAACTGATTGAACTATAGATATAGGAATATTGTCCATTAGTGTTGTAGATATTTTGATTAAAATCAAGTTCTACTCAAATTCAAATCATTCGGCGCTCTCTCCCAGACCGGAAGTATGCTAAGCGGCGCTGAAGTATCCATTACTGCACGTCATTTCTAAGTTTGTTTGCGAGAGCAAGTTAGCGGCAGTACTCGGTATAGCAAGGCTTACAAGATTCCATCACTTCCTATCGTTGCTACTGCAATCCAACAAATACGTTTACGACTGACATCCAAGCTCAGACGTTCCTTGTGCAAACGATTCTTCCAGAGATAAGCTTTATATATTAGCGAGGCTTTTATATATTAGCGAGGCTTTTATATATTCGTTCTTTACACGCACGATCTCTAGGTCATATCCCAAGGAATGTTAGGAGAATTATGCGCGCGCATGTTCTCCAAATCGACAAACACCTTCCAAGTAGTTCGATGGTTTTCTGCTTTACCAGCTGCAGGTTTTGAAGATGATCCTGCCGCTATGAATATAATTGAGGGACCAGTATACTACAGAAGAAAAAAGAAGGTATAAGCAAGAGTTTGAATGCAAATTTCCTGTGTATTCTTGGTCTTAAAACTTGATATTGTCTCCACAGTGGAAGTCCAGATGGGCTGTCCTTCGAAGAGTCAATCCCGCTACTGGTAGGTTTGTAACTTAGACAATACAGTTCTTTTCTGTCTTTAGAAGGTAATAGTTAATTCAAGGGTCAGATTCTCAATTCTAAAGATCCAGAGAACAGTTTCTTATTAATGCTACCTCTCGATTCGATTCATTCAGCGCTGCTGAAATGTTTATCTTTTCGTGTTATTATGCGGTCTAATTCATATTGTGACTTTCAATTTCATAGTTTTACCGTTTGGTATTTAATAAGAATTATGTTCATTATACTCTTATATGGTTTAGACAGAAAACATTCATAAGAAAAGTTTGTTTTTATACTCGATTCGCTTGTCCCGCTGGCTGATGTTGATCAAATGTTGGTCAAAAAAAGTCCCCTGAATATTTTTTTACTGTAATCTCAGTGTAGACACTTTATACGTGTTAGAGTTAAACTTCTTTGAACAACAAGAAATTTATGGCAAATACTCCCGCCAGATTTGTCTAAGACTTATAACCCTAACACATTTTAAAACTCATTTGTAAAAGTCGTGTTTCGGAATTTCGAGCCGTACGTCTGGACGACACAAGTACTAGCACACTAATCCCCAACGCAACCGAATCTTTTCCCAAAAAACTACGCAGGATTACCATGGTGTGACTTCATATTTCTAATGACTGTACGAATTGTGCTAGGCGTTAGCCTTCAGTTCGTACATTTCTGTATGATGCAGTTTAGAGACTTCGAATCGCGATCGAGTACTCGTGCTGTTTGGCGTTGTATATGCACTTGAATGGCTTTCTCCCTTGCTCGCAAGCACTTAACTGGTTTCTGAGGTTCTGGTTAACTGAGAACACTGTAACTTCACATTTCCACAAGCTTCTTAATTTTATACAAATAGATTTTATGCCTAAAGATACATGACTGGTAAATGTTTCAGAGGGATTCAGAATTAAGCCAATAAACTGTAATCAAGAGAGGTTTTTTTTAGGAAAATCTTGATAATTATGCCTTCACGGTAGGTCTATAGCTGAAGCCAAACTTTATTCTATTTAATGTTTCCTTAAAGCTTCAGTATTTTCGTTTAGTTCAACCGTGCCTAGAGTCATTCTAGTTCTGTTATAATACACAAGAACTGAAGAAGGTTTTGCAAATGAATTACTAATCTTGGTGAGTTGTGATATTTTGCAAAAGTCGTCTTAACGTCTCTTTGGATCTGTAATTAGGACTTGCTAGATTTAATTTAGTTAATAGTAAACAGTGTGAGTATAAATAGAAAATTACATGAATATATTTCACTTTATTTTCAAACATGTCATTGTTTTTGACACTTTTTTTTATGGACTGAATATTTATCTCACCAAAGTGAATTAAAAATGTCTTAAAAAGTAAGTTCAGCTGCTATAGCAGTTTCTTTTATCATGGGCATCTTGGTTCCAGTGCTGAAATATGCTATGTGCAATAAAGAACATGAATCTTGCTTTTCTGCAAGTTATATATTCTAGCTATATGGTCAAAGCTTGAAACTATTGTGAAACAGCTCGTCATTTCTCCTTTAGACCCACCATTTACATTTTATTAAACTATTTGAAATACCAAATACACTAGTACAGTACTTTACCAGATATTTGACTCTACTTTTTATGAATTATAACAACAAACATTAAAATTTGTGACAGAAATAATAGTATTTTTTCTTTATTACACAACAAGTTTATTACAAGGTGGGGGAGTTGTGTAATTAGAATATTTAGTAGACATCCCAGTTTATGAATTGGCATTTTATAAAGAGTGTTGTTGACTATCAAGATAAAAATTGATGCTTAGAAACTAGATAAGGGACTGTTCATTATTTATCAGAGGGGGGGGCTTGGTGAGAAATTGGGGGGCCTCGAAATTTTTACTGCACTGCTAAGGGGGGTCCTGAATTTTTTAAGGCTATAAAAGGGAGGGGGAAATATATTTGTATGTTTAATCATGGAAGGGCATGAAAAACAAGCAATCACTTTGGGGGGGTGCATGAAAAAAATCCAGCATTTTAAGAATTTCTCACCAAGCCCCCCCCCCAGATAAATAATGAACTGTCCCTAAAAACACACTAAAAAATGTTTTTATTCCAGAGGGTTTGAGGCTGCTGCCTCTTCATCAGTGGATTTGCTTGTAAATCCACTGATGAATCGGCATGAATCAGCCTTGCAACATCTGGAATAAAAAGACTTTTTTTGTGTGTTTTTATCTAGTCTCTAAGCGTCAATTTAAAAAAAAACACTACCAGTTTTATGTACAACATTTTTTGTTTACATCTGACATTTTTTATCATTGAGATAATTCAACCAGAATTATCAAAAATTATTGCAAAATTCTAACAACTAAAATAAGATATCTGTATCATCTCATTCCACAAATTAAGCCATGTGCAGTGAAAAAACACCATACTTAGATAAAGAAGCACTGGGACTTAATACTCTGTCTTAATAGGCTTTCCTAGTATAAAAGTAACTCATCTACAGGCTTGTCTTAGTATTGATCACAGTGCATGGTTTCATTTGATGTGTTTGACAGCCAAAAACTAACATCAACTTGTACACAGATGGGGAGGGATGAGTAGACCTGACAAACATTATTTTGCTTCTCTATATAATGTAATTTTTCAATTCCAATTTTTTCCTTGTCAGAAAAAAGCTGGCCCACAGGCATTCCTAATATGTCACTTACTTAGCATGGCTTTAAAATAGCTTAAACGAACTGATATCTTTTGATGCCTCAAGGATCAGTATATGAGCTGAATATAGTATGTACATAGTTTATGTGCAATTATTATAAAAGCAGACAGTGCTTTTTGGTAAAACTAAAAACAATCTACTTCAGTTTTATATCAGACTATGCACACAATCATCTTGACATATTTTATAAAGCTTCCCTAACAATATGTCCTATTGAAAAACGACAAAAGGGCAATAAACACTTAAATGTACATGCCCTAAATTTTAGTTTATCAGTACAGACAATCACAGTCAACTGTATACTGCACATGTTAGCTAGTGTGTGTGGGGGGCTGCACTATTGTATGTGACAAGCACTACCAGATAGTGGGCAGAAATAGTGAAAAAATACATCAATTTGAGTAAAAGCATTATTTAGTACCTTAATTGAGTCATCATGTGTGGATCCAAAAATATACCACAGTCTCACAACATATACCACAAAGTAAAATATTATATACTTTCTTTCAAAAGCTGGTTTAAAATTTAATTTTTCACACCAGCTGTGTGTCTGCACTGAACAAACACTTTTATTTATGAAAATAAAATAAAGAATATAATAAGAAATCCCAAAACTATAACAAAAAACAATAACAAAAATATAAAAGTTAAAAATATCAAATGTGGATTGTTGTCATAAAATAGTTATATAGTGAAAAAAGATATCAAGATAAAATGGAACAACAAAATTCTCAAAAACTGTCACTTTCTAAAGTTATATATTGATTAACAGACTGAAATAAAAATGCCTAAAATGAAAATAAAATGTGCCAGCATGAATAAAAACTCAAAATATATTTTCAAAATATTTGCTGGATTTTAGATTGAAACATTCTGTTATTTTTGGTTGATCATTAATTCAATTCCTCCTCCTCCCACTCATCCATTTGTTCATTCATTCAATTATTATGTCATTTAATATTTCTCATGATATATCTGTCTCACAGATGTGATTAATTTGGTGATATATCAAGACCAAGTCAGTGCCAGATCACGACAGAAAGAAAAGGCCTTTGTTTCATTGGAAACCTTTGCTGGGTTACAACTACTAAACAAGCTTGATAAGCACTACAATGTAATCATTGCTATCACTGCAAATGAAGTTATTCGACTAAGCTTTGAGACAATTGATGAAAGATCTGAATGGGTCAATTGTATTCAGAGACACTTTGGACAAGGTAAATACTATTAATTAATACATATTAAGATATTATTAAATTATTATAAAGCGTGTGATGTAGGGATTCCTAATAAGATGAGGAAAACCAATAATTGGTTTTCGTTCTAAAAAGGGGTTGATACCAAGACCATGGGAGGGGTATGACTAGATCCAGAGGGTAGAGTGACTGGGTCCTGAGACATGTATCAATGTTAAACATCATTACCCATCTACCAATACTATCTTTAATTCCAAGCAAAATTATTTTTTTCTAAAAGCGCTGTATGAGAATTAGAAAACCACTGTTTTGTATTTTTTTCCTTATCTAGAGCAATCTTTCGATGGGATCATCCCCAATAAACAGAAAATCAAATCAGGCGAAGCTACTCTTCGATTCTACAAGAACTTTTTTAGTCTAACACGAAAAGACAACTACCGGCTGATAGGCAAATGGAAACTGGTTGACCTGCCTCATTATGGGGCTGTCTATGGAGCGTTTGCCTTTGAAGTCAAGGAAGGTGGAGGAACTTGTATCTATTACTTTGCTACCAAGCATGGCAGAGAGCTGCATCAACTGTTTGACAACGTTTGTCGAGGAGGCGAAGTCACCAGAGAAAATAATTACGTGGAACCGCTTACGTTAGGTAAAGAAAACATTAAGAATCGCACTTTTACTTTCGCAGAGTATTAGTTTTGCATGGGTAAGATTTTCACGCGAAACCCCAAAACAACTTCCTGTGAAAAACAATCTAGTATAAATGAATATAATACAAAACTAATATACATTGTTAGCTTCGTAAAAAACTAAATTTATGATTATTATTAATATTTTATTAAGATCGCTCAACACCTCGGAGATCAGTCAGTCAACAAGATGGCCCTGTCAGCCAGCCCAACTTCTTCAAGCGTACATGGCAACGCATTAGCCAGCGAAGAAAAACCAGACAACGTCCACGAAGTCAAAGCGAGCCAGGCGAAACCAATCGAAAAAGACGAGGCAATAACAGATCAGCTTATAACAACAGACGACTTCCTAATGTACCCGGAAGTGAAAATAATCGATCCGGAAGTACTGAACCGGAAGCGAGAAGTCCGGATATGAAAGCAGCGACACATCCGGTAACTCCTGATGGATATGAAATAATGACTGGCGGCGAGGAAGACGATGTTGTGGAAGCATCGAAAACAAGGAAGAGAAGAGAGAATAGGATATCTAAAACGACAGTTGTCGAAAAACCTCCCAGTAAATCGACTACAAGTATTGAAGCAGAAGATAAGCAAGTCCTTGAAGAAGAGAGTGACCATGATGGTTATGTGGTGGTGGATGGTGTAGATGTTGAAGAAATTATCAAAGAAGCTGAAAAGCGTCTTGAGGAAAAGAACAAGGCAGACGAAGAGAAAGAAAAAGAGCTTGAAAACGCAAAGAAAGCCATGAGGATGTCTGAGAATGATCAAGACAACGTGGAAACAAGTTACGAGAAGATGGAGATTCGTCCACACAAGCCATCAACCCATGATGGCAAAGATGGGAAAGCTACAGCATCAGCTAAAGATGAATTGACCGAGGAAAGTAAAGAGAAGGAAGCTAGCGTCAACAGTGGCCGTAACAGCGATGGGTACGATAATGTTGATGTTCCTGTAGCTATAGATAACGAGCTGAAAAGGAATGGCAATGATAATATAGTCAAATCAGAACCGAACAAGCCTCCCAAGACTCATGTTAGACCGAAAAGTCTTGAATCAAAGCAAGAGCTCCTAATAAGTTCGACCAAAACTCGACGAGGAATCAAAAATCCGCCTCCAGAGCTTATTTTACCTCAGGGTAGTCCAAGTTCTGAGAGACCGTACGTCAACTCTCCACCAAAAACTGCTGATTATGTCAATGTGCCTGGACGTCGAGGTACTGCTATGAACAGCGCCGTTAGTTCGAGAAGTAAAACGACCAACAATAAACCTGCTTCCAAAAAGTTAAATCTTTATGATATTTACGATGGCAACGATGACTCGATTTACCACAGTGTAGAATCTCTGATGCCCGGTAATCCAGCCTACCAAAACCTCCGAGCCGAGTCCAACCGTAGCCACAGTTTTGACAATATTCCTGGACATGCGTACACCAATCTTCCTTGTAAATCCCCTGACAGCCAGGTATACCAGAACATCGCACCACCAGGAACGCAAGCTTATGTGAACGTGAATGCACCGAAAAGAAGGTTTCAAAGAAACCAGAATAATCATCATTTAAACTATATTCAAGTTGAGGGGACTGATGGAATTAGTGGTCAGTATGGGCCATCTTTTTCGGTCCCAACAGATCAACATAACGCAGCTACAAAGAACTCTGGTAGTGAATACACTTGGATCGACGAGAGTCGTACGAGACTGTTGAAGGAGACTGCTCGTATGCATTCAGATCTTCGAAAAGAAAATTTACCAAAAGTTACGAAGAAGTATTAGCTTTAAAATAAGGAGACAGTTGACGTGCAGTCTGTCAACAATAGTGCGTCATTGCACTGAATCATAATGAAGTATTTTTAGTTAATCTTTTTTATGAGAAGGCTTTATAGAATCGCTTTAGGGTATTCTCTTGTATTAGTTGTTTGTATTTTAATGACAAATAGCGCTAAGTACAGACATTGGTACATCATAGCCTGATACATCAACAAAATATAACGGGTACTGGGGTTTTTACCAGGCCTGTAATTCAAAACAAACCAACTAGTGATTATACTAGTTTAGACTGTGTCGGTGTATAGATAACAAAAGGATATAATGAACGATTGTTGAACACGTGTAGCACACTCATTTATTATATCCATATGGCCTGTAATTGATAAAAATCAACAAGAACTTTGTAGCTCAGTGACATTTAAATATTTTTTGGGGAAGACTTTAGAGTTTAGTTTTTGTATTATAGTAAATGTAGAAAGTTTTCTAAGTTTCTACATATATTAGATAATGCGTTCATGCATTCAAGATTTTTTGTATCTTTTCTATCAATAAACCCTACATAACTCAATCTGTATGAAGTAAAATAATAAACTCAAAAGGTTCATATCATCATATTGTTGTGCTATCGTATGATGTATCTTTCTCATACAGCAACATTGAATGTTTGGCAGAAAAATTAGGATTTTTTCTTATTCATCCTTACATCCAAAGAGATTGGAAAAGATCACCCAGAAAAACTGTGCTTATTTTCATGGAAGTAAGGGACTTGTCAGAAATTAGCAGGGGGGGGAAGGGCGATAGAAAATGTGGGAGGGTCATAACTTTTATTCCCAACCCTCATTTTGAAATCTCCACCCCTACCCCTTGCTTTTCTGTCAAATCCCTGAACGTGGCAGCCATGGGAAAGAAATGAACTACATTTGCCATGGATCTGATGGGAGGGGAGGGTAAGGTCTGTTTTTGTAGGGGGAAGGGTGTGTCAACCACACTTGAAAACACACATCAATCATCAGCAGCTATGATTTTATGACTACAATGGTTCACACAACATGCTCTTCTGATTGATTTGGGAGTTTGCGATCTGGATACTGCATTTTTTTGTCCTTATGACCACAACATAAGGACCACAGTTAATCCCGTACAAAATATACACTCCTAGTCAGCTGCAAGATGAGAATATTACATGTAAATAGGTAAGAATCTACTCCAAAAATATTAATAATTCACTGATTAGTGACTTCTTTATATAACTAAATGCATGATAAAAACCATAATATGCACATAATCTATGACCAGTACAAGTGCAATTTTTGTTGTATAAAAAGTTTCGATTGAAGTTCAAAAACACACTGTGAGCATCCTGTCATAGGAACTACAGAAAATGTCTAATAATGTAGAAGAAAACATTTTAAAACAAGAATTGATTATCTGTGTTTGTAGTGGTTTGTAGGCAAGATGAATGGAATTGTTTCTTATGACTGTACATGTCCTGCTTACAGGCTTAAAAGGTGGCTGAAGTAGAAGGAGTAGAATGCAAGCAATACCTCTATTTCCCTTGGTCACTGTGCACCTTGTTTTGGATTCCTGGTAAGCTGTAGTTATTTAGGCTGAGCATGGATTAGTATTAAGTCAAACCACCTCCTAAGGTTTCTTTAAACATATTGAAAAGATATGCACACTGACCCAGTGACCAAGAAAAATAGACTTAAGTCTAAGGAGGGAACAGCAGGAAGATTAGAGGATGTTCCAGTCTTTCACCCTGCTTCCTACAGCTATAGCATCCCTCACCCCATGTCTGTCACCTATCTCCAATCTACTTCAGCCTTTCATGCTTCCCACTTATGAAAAAGAGAAATAGAATATTTGTATATGATTGACAGGATTTCAGTAACCTCAAGGTATGATAACATGGTAATCCAGGAGACTTTTTCTCTACAACTTGACCACAATAGCATACTGAACATTAGGTCTATGTCATGAATAAAAGTATATTCTCACTGTAATATCTTTTGGTAGCCATCCTGGATTGCCCAGTCTTAACTTAAAGTCACTTGTTGCAACAAACTATGCTAGAAAAGTGGGATTGTAGAAAGGAGTATACAAATAGTGGGAAAGACTAGGATAGTTTGTCTCTATATCCCATCTTATTTCTTGCTAATGTGTTTTGGTTGTCATTTTTTTGAACATATGATTCAGTTATCAAAATGTCATCCATAAAGTTCTTTTTCCTTTTGGATTTCCATGTTTCTCTTTAATATGTCTTGGTTCTTAAGTCTTATTTTAGCAATACGTTCATCAAGTTCTCTTTCTTTTATATCCTTAGAATCTGTGGGTTTCTCGTCATCTGTTTTCTTGATAATTTTTCTCAAATCACCTGGGAAAGCAAAAGTCATTACACATTAAGATTAACTGACAGGAGCATTAAAAAAAGTGACCTCACATTACCATGTTAAGTACAATACTCAATTTTGTTATGCAGTCAATGTCATTAACATTGCCCACCGAAAAAAGACATTTAGGCCTAAAGAACTGTCATGTGATTCACTTGTTTATTCATTTAAAGGGATAAAAATTCAAATTTAAACTGTGGTATTAACACTTAACAGGTAATAATAAATATATACTCTACATGCACTATGATTTCCTTTAACAAGCATTTCAATAGCTGTTATTACAGCTGAGCCCGCAATAAGATTTTCTTTTGTTTAAGAATCATTCAAGCAAGGCTATATGGTCAATAGGGAGAACCTACAGAGCACTCAGTTGATGTAATGTATTCATAAAATCTATTGTGTTCTATTGTTGTTCTATCCATTGTATTATGTGTTGTTCATTGTATTTTTATGAATATATTACATCAACTGCATGCTATGTAGACTCTCCCATGGTCAATACAATGCATAACAGCTCATTTGCATCTCATCTGCATACAGCCGTAATAACAGCTATTGAGTTTTTAGATTTCTTGTCTAAATGTCTTTTTTCAGTAACAGTAGATAACATTAATGACATTGACAGTATTTTCAAGAACATATTGATACCTCCAGAGAGGCCTAACATCAATCTCCTTCCATGGAATCCCCCTGGTTTACATAATAATTGTATCCAACCATTTTGAAATTCATATCTCCTTGTCTCTGTGACCCCTCCCTACTTCTCAGAAATACTAATCTCTCAACAAGTGTAGTGTAGTGCAAATTATTTTCTGGAACTACGCAATAAAACTTCTTTAAGATTTTCTATTCCATACCTGTTGCTTTGGTCTTTATCTTCTCTTGTTTATTATTCTTCTGCTTGGAGGTGGTAACAATAACTTTTTGTATACTTGGATGAGATGTTTTTGCATTCAGAAGATTCCTGGCATCAGATTCATCAACCAAAGTTCTTTCTTTTTCATTTTTAGAAAGCAAAGTTTTTTTAGTTTTACCATCAACTTTTTTGTTCCCTTTTGTTTTCTCTTTTAATGAATTTTGTTGGGTGTTTTGTTGTGATGTTGATTGCTGAGGTGATGACTTCTCTTTTACAGGTGATTTGTCCCTAGCGAGAGGTTTTCCTCTTGGTGGAGATTTATCAGAAGATCTTTCACTGTTCTTTGCACTTTCTTTTTTCCATTCTTTGCTGTCCTTGTCATGTTCTCTTGATCTCCTGTCATTTGCTTGACTGCTTGTTCTTTTAGATGGACTAATGCTTCTTCTTGAAGAGCTCCAGTTTTTTCTAATAGGACTGTTGCTTCTCCTCCTTGGACTTCTGCTTCTTGCACTCGTATTCCTTCTCATTGGGCTTTTGCTTTGTTTTGTTGAAATTCTACTTCCTCTACTTGTTAATAATGGGCTTCTGCTTCTATGAATAAATGTTGGACTCTTACTTCTTCGTGAAAGACTTCTACTCCTTCTAGGGCTTTTGCTCCTTCTAATGAATCTTTTCTTTCTTCTCGAACTTGAAGGACTTCTGCTTCTTCTTAAATGTGGACTTCTGAAGGGACTTCTACTCCTACTTTGCCTTGTCCTTCTATTATATGTATTGGGGCTTCTGTTTCTTCTTTGCCTACTTCTACTTGTTTGCTGTCTCCCCTCTTGGTTCTTATAGCTGTGTAGCCTTGAATAGGATCTTGATCTAGATCTAGATTTTGATCTACTTTCTGTAGTAAAAGGTCTCTTATTTGAATATTGATTTTCTCTTGCTGGTACTTTCTGATATCCCACTTTAGATTTCAGACTTTTGCTCTCAACTTCCTCCTGGAACTCATCACAAGATTCAGAGCTGCTTCCTCCGATACTAAGTTGATCTGTGTGTAAATCCTCTTCCTTTGATCTTATTGGGCTTGACACTTCGCTTTTTTCTATTTTTTCAACTGATTGAGTTTTTCCTTCATTTTCTTTATTACCAACTTTCACAGATTTTTTTGATGACTCTACATTATTTTTTTCTTTTTCTTTATCTTTCATACATGATTCTTTTTGTTTCCCAAGTGGGCTTTTACTGTCAACCCCAATATGATTCTGTTTAATTTCAAGTGTCTTTGAAACTCTCTTCGTAGACTTCTCTGAAGATTTTTCATGAAGAGTACCTGTTTCTTTCTCCAAACTATGACAAGTCTCCTTAAAACTTTCTTCTTGTTTAGTGAGTAACTTCTCTGAATTAACATTTTCACTTTTGCTTTTGACTTTTTGAGCATCATTTTTCTTTTCAATAGTTCCTTTTAACTTTTCCTCTAATTCATCATCATCATCAATATTATCATCATCATCATATTCCACATCAATATCATTATCACCTTCATCATCTGCATCATCATCATCATCATCAATCTTCTGCTGTTGTTGCTGTTCTTCAGTTACCATCAGTGAAATGTCTACTTCATCTTCAGAAACATTTTCATCTTCCAGTATATCTTGGTTTGTGGTACTATCATCACACATCTCTTCAGAGTCTGAGTCACTTCCTTCTTCATTGACCATACTTTCTTCTTCTCTTCCTGAGTTGCTATTATCTTCATCTATATTGCTTGCTACAGCCTCATCATCATCACTGTCATCAACAGCATCAGCAAAGTCATTGTCATCATTATCGTCAACATTATCAACAGTGATTGTCAAACTTTTAATTTTTTCCCCAGGCCTTTGATTGTTAAACATTTGTTTGGCTTCATTATTCCTCTCGTTAATCCATTCACTTGATGAACTTTCATTTTCAGAATCCTTTTCTTCTGACAACTCATCACCTGATTCCACAATTCTCTTATCATTGTCAGGGCTGTTCAGAGAAATTTCTTCATATTCTGTGCTTGTGGATGATAAATCATCTTCTTGTTCAACAAATGATTCATTTTTCACATCACTTTCTCTTGATACTTTAGCTGAGTTCTTCATATGGGTTTTCTAAAACACGAACATGAACAATTAACCATTAAAACTATTTTATTAAATAAAGACAAGAACTAGATCACAGCTAAAAATTGTGATGTTCCCTTGAATGTAGTAACCAAACGGACCCTATGCAATAAAGCCAGCACTAATGAAGAGGGTCCTGAAGGGGTAAAATGGGAGCTGGGATTGGCCTCTTTTGGGCTGGGAAAATGGGATTTGATGCACTGGGAGTGGGATTTAGCCATTACTGGGATTGGGATTTTTCTAACTCTCTAACTCTAACTCTAACTTGGACTGGAAGTTTGCATAAATGGGACTGGGATTTTGCAAAATTTTGGGCTGGGAAATGGGATTGGGACCCCCACTTCAGGACTCTCAATGAATTGAGAAAATATTTTGTCTTCACATGAAAGAGCATCAGCGAATTAGTAAATGTGTACAGTTTCAAAGAATAATGGTAAATCCTTGCAGAGTTATAAGCATTTAAAATGCGCAAAAAACATCAAAATGAGGCTGGAAAGGCCTTGGCTGTGTTTCACATACAAATCCTTCTTAATTCAAATCGCTGTAACTTCCCAGGTTTTTGAGCTCAGACCCTGAAATTTGGTTTATTTACTCATTTTCACATGCTTTTTTCAAGGCTGCTTGTTATGACTTTAGCAGATGAGCAGGAAGAAGTATTCCTCTTTCATGGCTTTTTGCATAGGGTCAATAATATTAAATTTAAACTTTTGGTATATACCAGTAACTTAAAATATTTCTCAACAAGCGATCAAATACTTAAACTTACATTTTTTGACATTGTTCTAAGTGCTGCTGCTCTAAGCAATTCCAATTCATCTTCATCATCCTCATCCTCATCATCTGAATCTCCTCTGCTACTAACAATCCTTGTATCTCTGACTGCACGATACTGTATAACAAAAAGTACATCAGCATCATCAAAAAAAAGACATTACGTTATACATTTTATTATACATTTTCATTGAAGTCTGCTGAAAATTCCAGTGAATATCACTAATATTCTTAATTCTTAATATTCCAATTCCCCCCGAAATCCTTAAGATTAAGGATCAAAATAAGCAGTGTTTAATGAGTAACAGGTATGGTACGAATCCTTCATGATATTAACTTTGAGCTTTGGATAATTTCATGTTTCATAAATCGTGTGTCAAATGCTGAAAAAAGCAAATAATAAACTACTTTTTTCATTTGGCACATATACAGTTCATTCAAGATTATCTTAGGCATTTTTCTATTCAAGTAAAGAATTGGTTAATGAAAGGAATTATCGATAATGTATAGTTGTTCTTCTCTTACCATGTCAGCCGCCATATTGGAGAATCAAATGCGCATACACCAATGGATATGCTCGCTGACAACCTGCAGGCTCGTGCCAAAAAAATTATTTTAACTTTAGGTTGTGTTTAGTTTTTTTTTTCCTTTTACAAAAAAACAACCTGATAAAGCATTTCATTTGTCTTGGAGAAATATTGGAGACTTCCTAGAGATGCTCACCAGTTTTAGCTTACATCCACTACAAAGCTGCTTCATATTTTACATACATTTTATCTTTTTTTAGGATAGAGTGCTTTCAATCACACTGTTGAATAGTTGACGTCACCTAAGTTAGATAACTAACTTACTATTTTAGGTGACGTCACCTAAATTCAAAATTCACATGCCAACGGTCTGAATATCCGGGG
>JAAAQI020122807.1:0-31723 GCA_011800005.2 Stichodactyla mertensii
TTTTACGGGTATTTAAAGCTAATCAATGCTACAGGGTGCACCCTTTACCCCCTCTCTCCATCAGTGCTCCATTTTACAGGTATTTAAAGCTAATTAAAGCTACACGGGAATGGAAAGAAGTCGAAAAAGGATGCGAGGTCCCTGGGAATCGAACTCGGACCTCATGCACAGAAGGCAGTGCACTACACCAACTGAGCCATCCTTGCTCAAGAAGAGTTCTTCAAGAGCTCTTGCGCTTAATTTGGGATCCAGATTACTGAGAAAGCCCCTCTTTCAACAAATCAAATGCGTTTACTATATTGTCTTCTCTGTTAACTAGATGTGCTATCGTGTTCTCTAGATTTAGACAAAATTGACGACGAAGTAGATCAAGTCAAACAAGACGTCACTATGTACCGACATCACGTGGCCAGCAAAAGAAGTGACGAAGAGTTGGTGTCGTTGGTAGCCGAGCAAATCCTGGATAGAGAAGACGTTACTGGCTGGAGAACTGCTCTAAAAGAAATGCACTCCGCCCTAAATAAACAGGTATGTATATAATCACATCTGGTTTTTAGAAGTTTGCTTTGAGGATCACACGTCAATCTCGTTCCCAGAGTCTGTCCGGCTTTTTGCTCAGCGGGTTAGCGCCGGAAAAGACTGTGGGTGAATCAAATTTTTTACGTCAGATTGATCGCACTTAGATATTGCATTTTCATTACCGAGTTCGCGTTTGATTTCTGCCATGGTGAAACGACGGGGTATGACAATCCAGCTGCTACTGTGATGCTCTTTCCTGGAGTTTCACACAGTTAGTTCTATAGGATTTGCGCGCGCCAGCAGGGTCAGGAGACAAAAACATTGAAAACTGATCGTAGTTTACAGGAAATTCGTGCACTGTGTCTAAACCAGAATAGGAAAAGTTCATATGAGATGTGCTTCGATCTTGCTTGGAAAATGTGCTAAAAATTATTTTTTTGCTTACTGTCATCTAGTCAGAAATCAACACCTCGCTTCATCATTCTTTCACATCTCTTGACAAGAAGACGAGTTCCATTAGTTTGACGTTTCCTCATCATGGAAGGTTAGTTATAGTCAATCTTTCATCATGCTTTTCCTTTGCGCATAATACCGAGAGTGACTTACGAAAGGATTCCGATGATCAACGACTCGACTCCGAGAATCCAACGAAGTAATCCTAACAATGGGACATGAATGTGTGTCCAAGTAACGATAGAATGACAAAAATAAAGAAGACAAAATGGAATGGAATGGAAGAGAATAGAAGACAAAAGAAGACAATACAATAGATGCTTTTTTTCCATTTTAGACCACGTGTAATTCTCTTGGGAATGAGATTCTTTATTTGAAGCCCAATCATTTTGAGCCAAAATACCTTCACAAGCATTATCTAGAAGCAGAAATAATACCCGAGGGAATGACACGTGACCTAAAACGAAAAAAATGACGCCAAATATAGTTGTACCCCGAGAATACATAGTCTAGTTTAGTCAACATATATACTGATCAATGTTGATACGTGTTTCTTGATTTTTGGTTTAGATGGCGTTGGGGTGGCGTTTCGAGTGTCTACCCAAAAGGCCATTCGTGCGTCAATGGATACCACGCCGATGATGTCAGTTTCGTTGCGCAGCTAATCAATTCTGATCCAGGGATGTTTATCTGGGAGAGAAATAAACCGTACATTGTGGTAACTACGGCTGGATGCTATTGGTGAGTCATTTGATAGGTCTATTTCATTTTCCTATATGGGCTCACATAGAGTGGACGCCATATATCCGTGAAAAAAACTTAAGGTGCGGTAAATCGTGCAACTTGTCATGCAATATTGTTGCGTTGCAAGTTGCAGAGATATAATGCTCGTATTACCACTCCGCTTGCAACAAATCCTTTGCTGCACAAAGAAGCCATCTCTACTCTTCGAAACAAAGAAAACTGGGGTTATGCAAGTCTCTTCTCTGGGCTTCCTTTTGGAAGCGTGGGCCACAAAAGGAGGGACACACAGGTAGCCCAATAGGAAAAATGCAAATGAGTCTAACCTTGCTTGTTTATTTTTCTTTCAAGGATTACGATTGGTGCATTTGGTTTGAAGTCCAATCCTCCGCCATCAATACAGGTTACTGTGGACGAGGAGCCAGTCTCATTGGTAAGCCATATTAGACAGTCACTCTTGCCTTCCAAATTGAGCATAGCAACCGCAATCAAAACGCGGAAGAGCGTCCTTGAAAATGCATTGACACGGCGACATCACGGTCATGGTACTTCCGAAAACTGCTCTATCCACAACGATGAAATGTTTGACTCGTGCCAAAATATTTCAGTTCAACAGCTCAGGAAAGTCACCTTCAAGTCATAAAATAAGCGTTACGTCATCTGCTCCTAAGCACCAATCCTCCTCTCCTCGACACAAAGCGGACTCCTCACCATGGAGACCAGGTAAGCTGTCATTCACATCAGTTAAGGTATCAGTGGTCTTTTTACAAACACTGTGTATATGCATAAACTTTTCATAAGTGATAACTCTAATTTAACGTCCTCTCATTGGCCAATATGCGGTCCATAACTTACGGTGTGGACCACCAACCTTATTTGTGTGTTCACCTTACCATATAATAAATATCTTATTAACCTCGCCTCGAAAAATAAAGCGCTATATTTCGATATTCTGCCATCCTCATAATTGAGGGTCGGCGATTCAGAATTCACTTTGGTAATTATTATCCACCAGAGGGACCCAAACCCTCATCTTGTATCACGCCTGAGCTCCTGTAGCTCACCCCGGCCATAAGGTCGGGTTCCCGGGGTGCACCACGAGGAGGCGGAGTTGGCTTGGATTTGATAGGCTGTTAGACTACCCGGGGCTTACAAGTTGCCTGGGAAGCCTAACTGACTGATTTTAGGTCTGAAGAATGCGCTTCAACACCCCTTACACCCAAGTGTTACAACCGAAATGGCGGTTGCCGCAACCGCTCCATTTCGATATCAAGCGCCTAATATACCTACCTTTTGCTCTTTTGGTTCAGTGATCGCAAACAACAAAGTTTGAATCGAGGCTTCGGGGAACAATTGTGAGTTGTAACAATTTTCTTTTGTTTAAGTGAAGATTCGATCCAAATCTTGTTGTGTCCGATCACTCAGTCAAAATATCCGAAATGGGCTACCCTTGGGCGCTCCGTGCCCTGATCGGAGCGGAAAGTGAAGCGTCCGGACAGTCCACGCGCTCATTGATAAAGTTGCTGTTACACAGGTAATTTTCCTCGCAACTTACAACTCGCAGTTTTGTTGCGAGACAAATTGCACGAGACATTGTCTAGTGTAACATACCAAAAGTTTCTCATAATTTGTTGCCACAACCCGGCGAGAAGTAAAACTCAGAGAGACACTCTTGGTATGTTACACCAGGCCATGCAATGTATTGTGCAACTTGTGCAACAAAATTGCGAGACGAGTTGCAAGGAAAATTGCCTAAGTGTTGTCTACTTTTCCGACAAAGTTTTTTGAATTTTTTGAAATAGAAATGTAATTTATCCTGTTCTATTTTAGGTTCCAGTCTCTCAGGTGCAATTATGCTTCCCGGTCACAGCAGAGTGAGTTTCTGTGCAGTGAGCACTATTAGTGGAACTAGAATAGCTGTGGAGGGATACTTAGAGCTGCATAAAATATATTAATCAAGAGTTATTACGTTTCTATCCTATAATGCGCGAGGTACTATGGTCCGCGATCCGAAATCCGCGGTCCATGATAGGTGATCCTTGGTCCGGTAGTTCCATACCAGTTCGTCAATGCGCTCAATTTCCCCAGACTTCCGGACCCAAAAAAATAAAATAAACACCAAAATAAATATAAATATAAATATCTATTATTACTATTGAAGAATTATTCAAATATACAAGCACATGATTTTATATACTGAGATGAACGAATTGATAACGCGTCCATGAAATTGTTTCTATGTAAATATAATGTTTACCACAAGATTTCGCATGATGATACAAAAATAAATTGTACAATAAAATCTTTTGACCAAAGTGTTTTTATTCTAAAATCAGGGTAGTGATGCATGCCTTTGGACCTTGGATTTTTTGGTTTGGTTTGGTTTGGTTTTGATAGCATGCCTGGGCTACCTATGGCATAATGGATCACCAGCCTGGATAACAAGTGAAATACGGCATTATTGATGTATTAAACGTAAGGAAACTGCGGTTATAAAAGCTAGGTAACATATTGCATGTTTCCGGTCAAAGCAGTTATTTAATTAGTTTAAGAGATTACTATAATTATGTTGAGGATTTTTTCCCTTTTCTTTAACTTCCTTAAAATTAAAAACTAAACAACAGCCGGAACTCGAAGCCACTTCACTTCCTTCCTTTGTAGGGCACGTAGACGTTTAAGGAACGGAGAACCTTTTGACCTATAGAAAAAAGCCTCTGGAATAGTACCCTGGTCCCAGAGGTTTTCTTCCCTTTTTCTCGTGAAGGAAGGAGCGCTGTGCGACGAGCGGAGAGGAAAGAAAACAGATTTTCTTTCCTCTACGCGCATCGCGCCTCCAGCGCTCCTAATACAGATAAAAAAAAGAAAATCTCTGGGACCAGGGTACTGGAATAGACTCCTTGCAGCAATTCTCACAGCAGTTCAATTCGGAGGACAAGCCAAAATAATTTTACTCTTCTGAGAATCGAAGACTAGAAATATTCCATTGTTTTGTCCTCCAAATAGAACTGCTTTGGGAATCGCTGCAAAATGCCTATTCCAGAGGCTTGCAGGTTGTTCAAAATGTGATTGACCTACGCTACAAACTTGAACTTTAGTGAATAAATAAGTTTGCACTTCCATCATATGGAAGTTGGTGTCATATCTAGTTGCGCATGCGTAAAAATGTCGCCGAAATAAGTCATCTAGCTGGAGCCTGCGTTCCTCTAGGTCAGAGCTAGTGCTCTGAATAGCATTCCATTCCAAAAAAACTAAGTTCGGGGCTTCATCATTGCACCTTCCGCATGTGTACTAACAAAGCTCCTGGCAAGGATAAGTTAAAATTAAAATCGTTATGTTGTGCTTACAGAGAAGCTATTTCGCGATATTGTTTTGATATATTCGCTGTACTAAGTGCCGGATATAAGATATGTACTAGACGTTTGTCTGAAAGACCTTCAAAACCAATTCCGACAAACACTACACTACAATAAAAATTATGTGAACCGCAAGGCTGACTTAAAGATTTTAAAATATTGTCAGTGTGTCGAGCCTGAGCTGCAGTTAATAAATCAGAATTGAAATCCATAAACGCTTGTAGTAATTTCTTATGCCATGGGATCTAATGAAATTGCCTGTTCAGTGGCCAATATTGTGAGACGTTATTAAAGTGACCAAAAATTTCACCGTTTATGCAAACACTGTTAACCTAAAAAGCTGATTCGTGACAGTTTGACGACGTTTCGTCGTCGAGAATGACAGTCGAGCAGAAATTTGATGAATGAAAAGTAAATATTTGACCACGGACATTTATATACAAGGACATGTTTTAATCTATGAGAGGGGCGCGTCAGATCTTCGGTTTTTTTTTTTTTTTTTGTATTTTATTGTCACTCAGTCTTTACTTTAGCTTGGTCTTCGTTATGGAGAATCTCGTCACAGATCCCAAAGCCTGCGTTCCTCATGGTTAGCATTGAGAAATTCGCGGTGGAACGAGCGTCTGGGAACGACTGATTGCCGGGCATGAAATTATATTGGCGTAACTGCGCAAGCGCAGCCATAAGTGCAAAGACGACGAAAACCTAATCTCGTTTCCAGAGTCAGCGTTTGTCCGGTACTCCTCTCCTCTTCAGGATTCTGCTTAAAGGAAAAGCTTGAGCAATCTCTTTTTTTTCCCGCTGTGCGCAATGCTCTCCTCGTTTCTCCGACGGTGCTCAGCGCGGAAAAAGCAGGCTCAGGCTGCAACTGATGGCGGAACTTGATATTCGCAGTGCTAAATGTCCTTTTCTTTCGAATCCCGTTAAGTCACCAAATAGATTTTTATAATAAAGCCTTGAAGCTCTCCTTCTAGATCTTGATTAACTACGCCTCGGGGCTTTTGTGACGGGCTTCCTGTGGTTTTAAGTGCTTAATGTCCTTTTCTTTCGAATCCCGTAAGTCACCAAATAGGTTTTTATGATAAGGCCTTGAAGCTCTCTTTCTACATCTTGATTAATCAACTACGCTTCGGGGCTTTTTATAATGGGCTTCCTGTGGATTTTGTAGAGCGCTTGCGACTCAGGTTTGCTAGTGAGGGGGTCCATTAGATCCAGATATCCTGTTTTGTCTGCCATTATATCTTAGCTGGATGACGTATCACATTCTTAAAAGGTTCACTATTTAACTTTACTTTTTATGAGAGTAAAAAATTACTTATACCGCACTTTGCAAGAGCGCTTGCGGCTTTTAAAATCGTCAAATCATTCTTCCGATTTGTGCTTTCATTGATTTATTTTTTTCTGTTTGAGAAAGAATAAAAGTGTGACTATTTTTTATTTAATAAAGGTAAAAGGCTATTTTTTTAATTTTAAAAAAAAGTAATTCAAAACCAGCTTTTTATTTTTATTTTTTTTCCTTTTTGAATGATTCTTCTAGCTAGTTGACATCCAAATGTTCAAAGTTTTAGTGAGATTAGTTTTCAAGTCTACTCCTCCAGCCAACATGGGCATATTTTGGTCAAAAGGAAGAAGAAAACATAAGCCAATACGTGATTCACAAGAAACAAAAGGAATATTGAATAACTACTATATAGTTTTATATAAAAGCGTCTTAGCAACCGACTAACATTACACTTAACTGGAGTTTTAGGAGTCTATTTGAAGTCAAAATTATCAAAAGCGTTAGAATTGCTTGCGTAAAGCCAGAAAAAGATTATCAAGGTTTGAGGATTGTTTAGGGGTTTTCTTTATAATTAAAATCACAGTTCGGTTACGTTCAATTTATGTTTTTGTGGTTAGGACTTTAATGTAAACAAACAGGCTGTGATGATGATTTTGAATTTGTAATGTTTCTAGAACACTTCCGGAGGTGATGTCAGCCAACGGCCAATGAAAAACCGGTAACTAATGCCAACGGCCAATCAGAATTCGTTAGCACTATGACGTCATGATATCGTAAATTCTATTTACGCGCGCCGTCGTCAGGACGCCGTGAGCGCGCAATGTGATTGGTTGAAAATCACCTGGCAACGTGGCAAAGTAAAACATCACAAAGCGGCTGACAAAAAGAAAGAACTGCTATATACAACTGGACTCAAAAGAATATCATCCAGAACTAGGCTAAACAGAATCAGTTAGTTAAATTAGATTCTAGAAACGGGGAATGATAACTACGTCTGGAAGGAAACCACATTTACAGGTTTCCAATCCTGGTTCCTTCTTACATACGGGTGGCGAGTCGTTTTTGATGGAAGGTAAAGGAAGCACAGACATTCTCCCACCGTTAAAACCCTCAACAAAGGCGAACATAAAGCACCAGGCTCACGATTCTAACAATGTTGGTGGAGCTTTACCGCATCTTGGAGGAGTACAGGTTCAACAGCTGTTTGAAGAGGAGACAAACCAGCAAAATAAAGGGAAGATCGCGCCTGAAGTTCAGGCCTTGCCATCTGTTCGACCATCATCGGCCGTAGGACAAACGGGACGCTCTTCATCTGTGGATCGTCGTAGTAACGGCTCTGGATCGCAGAAATCTCGGGATTTTATGTCTCCTAATCAAGCAATGAAACAACTAATGCATAAACTGACTAACTATGAACATCACGAGATATTTAATTATCCGCAAATATATTTTGTTGGACCAAATGCGAAGAAAAGGCAGGGTGTGGTAAGTGGTGCAAATAATTGTGGCTACGACGATGACCAAGGCTCTTACATCCATGTACCTCACGATCATATAGGATATAGATACGAAGTACTGAAAATTATCGGTAAAGGAAGCTTTGGACAAGTCGTCAAGGCGTATGATCACAAAACACAAACACACGTAGCTTTGAAAATGGTGCGTAACGAGAAGAGATTTCATCGACAAGCGCAAGAGGAGATTCGTATACTCGAGCATTTGCGTAAGCAGGACAAAGACAATAACTACAATATCATTCACATGCTTGAACATTTTAATTTTCGTAACCATGTTTGTATGACATTCGAACTTCTTAGTATGAATCTCTACGAGCTCATCAAAAAGAATAAATTCCAAGGATTCAGTCTTCAACTAGTACGCAAGTTCGCGCATTCCATACTTCAATGTCTGGACGCTTTGTACCGGAATCGCATCATCCACTGTGACTTAAAACCTGAAAATATCCTTCTAAAACAGCAAGGAAGAAGTGGTATTAAGGTTATCGACTTCGGTTCTAGTTGTTACGAACATCAACGAATTTATACATATATTCAAAGCCGTTTTTACAGAGCCCCAGAGGTCATTCTCGGCGCCCGCTATGGCATGCCTATCGACATGTGGAGCTTCGGGTGTATTTTAGCGGAACTTTTAACTGGTTATCCTATATTTCCCGGCGAAGATGAATCCGATCAACTCGCCTGTATAATGGAACTGCAAGGGCTACCCCCTCAAAGATTAATCGAAACATCAAAACGGGCGAAAAACTTCATCAGTTCAAAGGGACATCCCAGGTATTGTACTGTGACAACGCTACCTGATGGCAGCACTGTTCTCAACCCCGGTCGCTCAAGACACGGCAAAACACGAGGAATCCCTGGCTCCAAGAAGTTTGTTCAAGCTCTGAAAGGCTGCGATGATACGCTTTTTATTGACTTTTTAAAGAGATGCTTGGAATGGGAGCCAAGTCAAAGAATGACACCGTCTCAAGCGCTCAGACATCCATGGTTGAGACGAAGGTTGCCAAGAGCACCGGAACCAAACAACAACATGGTGTCAACTTCGGCAGAGAAGCGACGTTCTGCAGTTGGAAAACTTCCTCCAACTGGCCCATCTTCCGGAAAATCTAAACCTAGGAAACCTCTAGAAATCACAGATGATACAGTTCCTGATTCTGGATCCTTAAATACAAGAACAGTGCTTCCCAAAATCATTGGGAGATAAGCGTATATTTTGAATTTGAAATTGAATTCGCTATGGTTTTCCAGTCACGTTACATGTCATGATTGTATAAGTTATTGAATATTTTACTTTTAGTACCGACTTACGTGAACTTAATACGTTTTATAGACGATACAAGCATCGCTTTTAAAGCTAGTGATTCTTAGATAGCAAGAACAGCCATGAGACATCGAACAATACAGTTGTATATAAATTTTTAAAGCCTTCGTCATTCATTTCGTGAGTTTTCTTCAGAAACCTTTCAAGTGCATGTAGAAATGTGAATAACAAACCATAGCGAATAGTGAATTTTTTACGGTTTTCTAGTGCTAGCGAAGAGTGTTTTTATATATACATTGACGAACTGAGAGAATCGATTTATTTTTTAAAATATTCTAGATATTGGTATTCATGTTTAAGTTATATGAAAGGCAGCCGTCGATTGTCGCAGACTGCCTTGTGTACATTTCAAAATCTATTAGTGAAATGAAATGAATCAATCTATCGATATGCAAGAGTGAAATATGTATATAATATCTTATGAAAAGAAACTTCTGAAATAAAAGAGAGTTTTTATGTCAGATATATGTGGTTTTATTAAAATGTTTGGCATTCACGCGGCAATTGTTCGAATGCGATTCGCATTATGTAAGATGTATTACACAATTGAAGGATTATTTCATGTGGTAATCTTCACTATAGTTTATCTAGCATTAACATGTTAGGATGTTTTAATCTTTAGATATAAAAGAAACATTCGGTGTTTGTGGGAAATCTGATTCTAGAAGTTTGCGTTTGAAAACATCGCAGCTAGAATTCGTAACAAAGCTTTGTTTGGTGAGGTCATATGCTCCTATATAGCGATTTCTCAATATACCACGCCAAAATATTAACTAAAGCCACAAAACTCAACTAGATGACTTTTTTAAGTTCACTTGAAAGGTTTTTGATGGTACTTCAGGAATATCTCGTACTTTCAAGTTGCAAGATAGTCGAGGATTCTCAACAAATGTCATTTTTTCCACGAGCTTATATATCATCTTTGCAGCTGTTGACAAATGTCCACCCAAGTCCCGCTATCAGCCCTGCTAGCTCGTAAAACCTGGAAGCTTGTGGACAATTTATTAGCTCCGATTTTGTTTTTATTAAAGCTAACAAGTTACTCATTCTAAAATCTTTCAAATATAAATTTTTTGTAGCGGAAATGTCTCATTCAAATTTAAAAGAATAAAAAGAGAAAAAAGAAAAAAAGGGGAAAAAAAGGAAGAAAGAAAGAAAAAAGAAAAGAATAGAAAAAGAAGTAATAGTAGAAAAAAAATTCTCAATTGCTTGTATTCTGTTGCCACTAGAATCATATTATGGCTTCTATCAGTTTTACATTATTAGTATAATTTCATTTTGTTTTGTTTAGTTATTTGTTTGCATTGATATAACTGAATGCACTGATGGAGCTCATGAATAAATGGAACACAATACCTTTGACTAGAACCCATCCATCCAAATCAACTGCCCCAAGAATAGATTTTACTTTACTTTTCATGTATATCAAGTCACATAGACTCGGTCGGATAATGTGTTTCTATTTTTGTTTCCAGCTAATTGAAATCTTTTCGAAATAGGATTCTTTGTCTTTTGGAATTCCAACTGTACATAGCAACGTGTTAGCAAATTTAGTCTATTCATGTCAATATTTAGACAAATTGTGAGTAGCTACAATTGCTTATTGTAAGTTTTATTGGACATGATCTTATTTGAGTTAAGATCAGTACAATTAGTTTGCAGGGTTTATTATTCCAGAACTCCTTGCAAATTATAAAAATTAAGCTTAAAACAGCATCCCATTGTCCCAGAATTAAGTAAGCCAGTAGAATAACATTTTTCAGTGTAATTATGTTATTATTTGCAAGTTAGTTTTCAAGACAAAAATGTACTTCTAAAATATGCAAATGGCTTTGTTTAAATAAGTGTTTAAATTTTAAAATCATGTGGAGCAGCTGACAGTGACAATGAATAGGGCACATTGTTTTACTTCCTGGAATTTGAGATCTCTTTTCTTATACAGTGGGGGTTAACACTGAAATGTCATGGGAAGGATCTTATTTCCACTAAAATGCAAAACAGGGACTTTTCCTTTTTTCCCATAAAGGGAGGGCTATACTTATCATGTTATGGGAAGGATCTTATTCCCAAAAATGAAAAAGAAAAATGAAGCTTGAAAAATTACACTTTAAAAACATACTTCTTGAACTCAGCCTCCAAGCCACCATATTTTGGTAATGTCAGCAAATTATAAATTATCTCTGTATCTTTGAAAATTATTAGCATTCAATTAAAGAAACAAGATAAAAACTCTTGATAAACCTTGTCAGAGCTTTGGAAAAAAGGTACAGAAAAAATATTAATTATAATAAAAATTAGTCATAAATACCAAATGATGCTTGAGTTAATGATGATTATTAGAATATATTCACATGTAATTTTATAGCAAAATATAGCCTTTTTCATTTATTATGGGCTGCTTTTGTATTATGTTAAGTTGCAATGCAAGCACAAGGTTTTTAAAAGATTTTTTATTGAAACCCTCAAAATAGCAATTTTGAAGACATTCTTTCCATTTTCTAAAGGTAAGTATAAGCTTCTTCCTAGTGCTTGAAAACAATCGCATGGGAAATAAATTCTATACTGTCATCAAGTTTCTGACTAATGACAAGATAGAATTGCATTCAAACATCAATTTTCAGGTAATTCTAGTTTAGTTTTCAATGATATTCATACTTTGAAAAACCCCTCCATCTTATGCACTGATCGGCTATAAGCACTTGATAAGTATCATATTGGACATTTACTTCCTTGGGCTATCACATAAACTGACAGTTATATGATATGAAGTTCTAAATCCTCTTAATGTTTTTTCCTGTAAATAAGCAAGATGTAGACAATTGTAATGACAGCTTGCTTTCATTAACAGGAAAACCTTGTCACCTTAAGAACATACTATACAGCCAGAAATAATTTTTTGAACATCAAAATAAATCTATCTGTCATTCCCTTGATGGGATTAAAAAAATATCAAGAATAACAATCCAGCAATTTAAGGATTCCAAACACATTCAATAGTTCTAATGAGAAAGCTGCAATATAATCATAGAATTCCTTAGCCCATCTGAAACTCAAGTGCTGATGGCTATCAAGAGGGAATTTAACATGAAATTCAACATGCTCAAGAATTGAGCTTGAAAATGAAACAAAAATAAAGTAATTTATCATATAATTATCATCAAAATACCTATTTTTATTCATGAAAAACTTTTTACATGTGGAAATAATGTTTTACATGTAAAAATACTGTCACCATGGTTACATCTCTCATTGGTAATCATATAATAAACAGAATATTACATTTGGTACTTGGAAATATCATGGATCTTAAAAGATCCATGGATAGGAATTTTATCTTCTCATGTTGAAAAATCGCTATCGTTCGCTGCACTCACTGATGAGAGATCTACTTCAAGGGGCACTTGGACGCAAAATTGTGCAAAATTTAATTCAGCTGAAACTTTGCCGGAATTATCTTTAAGGGTCTATAATAATCATCAGTTAAAATTTTGTCTTGATATTCCAATGGGAAGTATTATATTTTTTACATTTTCAACGGAGTCTGTGACGTCACTTACTCAAGACTAAACACGGCTCCATACATTTCTTTGTATTTTGTGATCAAAATATCCACTAATTTCATACACTGTATTGAGGAAAAGAAACGGAAGATAAATTCTAATCACAAGTACTGCACCTTAAGTCAAACAAGCGATCTTTAGGCTTCATAGAAATAAAATAAATGAAGTAGGTATTTACAAAGAAATGGAGTGGTGTTTAGTGTTGAGTAAATGATGTTACAGGCTTTGTTGAAAATGTAAAAATATCATTTTTCCCATTGGAATACCAAGAAAAAACTTTAACTAGTGATTATTAGACCCTTAAAGATTATTACAGCGAAGTTTTAGCTGAATTAAATATCGCACAATTTCACGTCCAAGTGCCCCTTTAACAGTTAAGATATAATCTCTCTCTCTCCCTGCATCCATGTAATATCCTCTATTTATTTGTATGTCCACTAATGGTGTTACATGGAAATTCATTTCCTGACTTGGGAATTCACAGGTTGAATTTCACTTGTCATCCAAGGAATTTTGCTAGAGAACATAATGTTATTAACATAATGTTAATATTATTCTGTCCCAGCTCTTGGTTTCTCACTTCCCATACTCTGCATGTAGCTACAAGTAGAAGCCTAGTATAAAGATTCTCTAATCACAGAATAGCTCTGATTTATCTGAAACAATAAGTAAGAGCTTGTTAAAAGAACTTGATTATTCTTACTATCCCATCCAAATGTGGGTCACACAGTCACAAAAATTAATCTGTCACAAAATATCCTTGGATCCTTAAAGGGTCCCATCACATTCTCACATTCTCTTAATAGTCTTTGAGTCTAGAATAAGAGTGTTATTGGATATTCAGTCTTTGATTTGCAATTCACCACTTTCCATACATCAGTCCACAGGTCAAACACAAAGCATTCCATTGAGGGTGTGAGGTACAAATTTGAGTATTCCTTTGAAACAACCTAGCAACCTCAACTGAATGCTTCACCCAGTGAACCGGTGAATGGAAAGTAGTCAGTGCAATTCAACCACACCCACTTCCCCACCTCCAGCAAAGCAGTATCCTTATCATGACAGTTTGCCATTTTTCCATCTTTTATGAGAAATAATTTACTTTCTCTCTTGAATAACAACATTAATGGTACTTACATTTCCAAGAGAGATTCAAAATACAAAAAACATTAAGCACAAAAATGAACAGGTCTTTTGATTTCTCTTTGTTGGCACCAAAAGCGGCACCAAGTGCAATGGTTCCAAAACAACATAAAATTAATATCTACCTCTATAACAAGTATGTAATATTTATTTTATTTATCCCAGTTAGGGAGCATTCATAATTTACGTAGAGGAGGGGCTATGATGATTTTAAACTTTTCCCTTACATTTTTTTTCAATTGGAAGCACACCCACCTCCCCTCCCCCCGCCGCCATTCTAAGTGATTTTTGTCTGACCCTTCTCCCTTATGTGATATCCCTCAATCAATATTAAAAGAAAACATGAACCCCCATTACCCTTGTACCTTGTCTTACTTTAGGGGAAATTTTCAAAATACCCCCACATGCACACACAAAATATATATACCGCTGAAAAATCATGACCCCCCCTTCAAAACCATCATAGCACCCCTCTGCATATATTAAGAACACTACCTTTATTCAGGTTATCATTTACAACTAATATTGGAATATCAAATAAGTATAAACAAACAGTGGGCTATATAACTCGTGGACCTGCAGTGGCTGAGCTAATAAAAATGCAGGACTTGACTTATGACTTACTGATAGTAATTTGTTTATACTGAATAAATTCATGTGCCTGATTAATATGCAACTATTTCACATTATATGTGAGCATAAAATTATTATCATTACATACCCTCAAACAGTGATTAATACATCTTTGCATTTGATTTCATCAATTATTGCCACTGGTTAAGGTTGGTCTACTTTGCAGACTAATGATGTTATCATAAGATAAATTATCATTTTCACATTGGCTACTTTAAACTCCCTTGTCATTTAGAACATAATTTAAATGAAGCAATGTTAACTTTTCTATAACTGCAATTTCAATTTCCTTTTATAACACAGTCATGATATAACACTCACTGTGAATGGTTACCAGTAATTCGTGTGCACAAGCATGCATCCATTAATGATGGACTGCACTGCACTAACATGATCAAAAAGTGCAAACACCTGTGTATTGATATATTTTTCAAATATAAATGCTATTTTTAGCTCTGGCTATGTTATAAAAGAAATGGTTCATGTTTATATCATGCATCCAATGTGAAATGGATGCAATTGGGAAGTTGCTGAAGCACTCAGCTCCACCTCGTGCAACTCTTACGCTTCTTTCATGCTTAAGCAACCTCCTGCATGCATCCATTTCATGATGGATGCACGCTAAGTGTGAACCATTTCTTTATTATTTGTTTATAATTATGTACATAGGTATTACTAATGACTGTATTACATTTTATGACTATGTATTTCTAAGTTATGATAATTATAAAACAGTATGAAACCCAAATAGATAGACCAATCTCCTTATTTATGTCATTGATGCAAATGTGAGCTATGCATGCTACCAAAAAAAAGATATACTGTGAATGTAAAATCCTGATGATGTAACAGTTGATAAACATGGTATGTTAAGATAATGTCATTAAAATCATTCCCCTGTCAACTGTATTATCGTGTCACAGCATCCTGAGCTTTATTTGTTGAAATTTTTGGGATGTGCTATGACCCTCCTCCTAAACTACGAGAAAGTCCTAGGACAAAAACACTGCTTAATGGGCTGCCTGTGATCTCATCTTAGACTCCAGCCACTGATTGGCTATCGAGGAAAGGCAATTTAGTGTGGAATTTGTGACTCTGTGTGGGTCACACTGAAAAGCTTAATTCAACGTTACACAGGTAGCCTGCTTACACATGTACAGCCAGTGAAGATTTGAGCTCAAAAACAAACCAAAAATAAAGTCTTGTCTGTCTGCTATGGGATTCAAGGAAAATTCTTTTTGTGACTTGGGAATTCAAAGTTGAATTTCAATTGAAAAACAATATCACACTCAAGAGTTTGCAACTCTTGTGATATCGTTATTTTCTCAAAATTCAATGTGGTATTACTTTCATCATCCAATGGTATTACTCTGCAAGACGGCAGCATACTCTGTACGTACAATCCAGGTTTTGACATCCACTGGCTGTGTCTGGGTATGGGCCTTCGCATATATTGTCACAGTAAAAGAACTGTGAGTGGTCTAATGAAGGACACACAGACACTAGCTTCAATAGACCTTCAGCCGTCACGTTAAGGCACCCTGATAAATCTAGGTACTGTAGGTTTGGTAAACCACCAAAGCTTGCCAGAGACCTAGGAAAACAATAACTATCAAGAATTAGTAGCTAATTCTTTTGGAAGTAATCAATGTGAGACAAGTAAAAGTTTCTGACACCAGAATATAATATTAGTTACAATGAGAACTGAGCTATTTTTTTCATTTTCTCTTTTGACACACTGATGTGACTGGACAAAAATGCTAATCATCTAAATCCTAAGAATGATTTGATGAAGCCACCAGTTGGCTGTAAGACCTCCTCAAAGAACACCACTGTGAGGAGAACGATATTTATAAAGTCTTTGTGACCCTGAGCTTTTTATTTACCTAGCACTGGTAGTGAGAACTTTGTTTAATCACTGATTAAGTTAATTCTTTTGTTACCTAGTTAGTCAGTAGATGATAGTGAAGGCTTCACACACAATGCTACATTCCTAGACTTTCTCAAAGTCAGTTTCCACTTTTCTTTGCATTGTTGTTTGTTCCTGCGACTTTGTCGCTCGAAAAATAGTGTGGTCGACTTGTGGCAAGTCTACCTGCTTGCAATAGGGAAATCACATGGTGTGTCCACCCATGCGATTGTGCACAATGTTGCCGGCAAGCAATGTTTCAAAAGTAGTAATGATTTCTACTTTAGTGATGCTGCTGGTGATGTCATGCACAACAGCTGCACAGGTGGACACACAGTGTGATTTCCCTGTTGTAAGCAACATTGCAGGTTACGTTGCATCATGTGTCAGAGCCTAAAGTTTTTTCAAAAATATTTTCAAAATTGGCAAGAAATGGGAGCTAGAATGTGTAGTCATTTCTCTATTTTGTGGCATCATGATTTTACCTTCAGAAGCAGAAACATCTGCATTCACCTGCTCAGCTAATATAAAACAAGATAGTCTGCAGCAAGGCCCTCCTTTGGACAAATTATTTTGTATTGGTGGAGGGAGTGCAGTTTTTAAGGTCTCAGAAATATAAAAAGTACCCCCGTTTTTCTATTTGTAAAAAAATATGAACGTATATCTTGGCTTGAAATTTTTGTGAGCCTACTTTCAGCCCTATTTTTTCATGGTATCTCTAAGAGCCACTGCACTCTGCTCCCTGATAAAAAAATAAAAAATGGCTTCTTAGTGTTGTTGTCCTTATTGACTGTCATTGTCACATATTTAGAAAGACTAGCTTTTTTTCTTTGCACACAAGTGCACTTTCAAAGCAGCCACCTGCTTGGTGTATTGTCTTAACTTCCTGTGCCTTTTTTAGTTTAACTGTTATGTATTCATAAATTATTATCTTCTGGTTTAAACCAATCATTGATTCAAGAATTTACTTAAGGGTCTGGGTTCTGGTTAAAACTGAAATGCATTTCTTAAAACTGTTGTATCCTATCTTACATTTAGCCTTTTAAAAGAAATTCAGTGGTAAAACAGAGACAATTATCTGCATCACTGGTGATGGACAATCTTATTGATGGGCAGCTGTCACAGGTGATATAATTTTGATTAAGAAATTTTAAAATTCATTAAATGCATTGCTCAATCAGGGGGTCTCGTGTTCAATTTCTGGACATGGAATTTTTGAGTAGGGCTTTTGTTGGGTCTCTTCCTAGCTTTACGGTGTTAAGTGCCCTGCCACTGCCATACAGTGCATTTTTAGGTGGAAGTTAGCCTAATTAAAGATAGCGAAAATTCATCTGGCAGATACTGGTACACTTGCATGTTAAGTTTTACAAAGTCATGAGAGTGTGATTTGTGTCTGTTGAAATGAAATCTTGCAGTTTGATTAACTACAGTAGGGGTTTTCATCAGGTTTTCCCGTCTTTCTACCCTCCACAAAATGCAACAACATAAATTCAAATTTGATCTTAGATCAGCTCAAATATTATTTCATGATGTTTGTTGGTTTGTTTGTTTTCATGTTTTATTACTAGATGTGACACTGCATGACAATTGTTCATCATTCCCTAGTCTTGTTTATCTTTGGTTTTAGTTAATGTTCATTATAGTTAATATTTAAGTTTTTGATAATTCATTTGTATTGTCGTGCTATTTGATACTTAAGCAACCTTTTGGAGCACATGTTTAGAGTGAGGTTAGAGAAGTTTTTACCAGATTTCAGCTTAATATCTTGTTCAGTCTGTTCGAGTAATCTTGCCATTGTCAGACATAAGTTTTTTGCTTCATTTAATATGTGTTTCATTGTAATTTTACCACCTATTAGTTTTCTGTATTTCTTATGTGTAATCACTATTCTGTATTTACTAGTTTTCATTGCTTCAATAACACATATTATCCCGAAATAAAGACCCTTTCTGGAGCTCACTGTGTGTTGAGCTGGTTGATCACTGAACATCCCAGACTAAGGAGACAGGCAGTTAGGGATGTGATGTCTACTTACATTAAGCCTTGATCAGTAACCTGATAGCAGCCAGACAAGCTAAGAATATGCAGTGAACACCTTGATGTGTGGGAGGGGTAATAATCAGCCACACAGCCACATGTCAGCTTGTACTCATAAACACCTTCTTCTATGTCAGTCTTGGAAGTAAACTGTCCAAGAGCTAAGGACAGCTTCATCAAAGTTTTGTCTGTGATCAACTTGCAGCCAGAAAGATCAAGGACTTTTAACTTAGATCCTCCACCTTTACGGAATAGTCTACAATTGAAAAGGAAATAAATTTGTTTATTATATACCAAGTGTCAAAGTGTCCAATTTTCCTCAATTTCTATTGGTCGAGAGTGTATCACGCGAACGTGAAGAAATTTGACTGTCTCCCTGGCGACAAGTCTGGGAGGACAATAATATGTTGTGGACCGGGAATAACAAAACCGGAAGTCACGTGACTGAAAAAATATTAAAACTGGAAACCAGAATCCACCACCTTAGCACGCGCGTTTGCAAAATTCATTCTTTCTCTATTTTTCCGTTCTCTTTGACACTTGGTATGATAATAAAGCACTTATTTACTGGGACCTCGGGAAAGCAGTATGTTTTGTGGGGTTCATTTTGTGGTCCCTCGACCGCTGATGTTTCCCTCGGGAAACATTAGCGGTCTCGGGACCACAAAACATACTGTTTCCCTGGGTCCCAGTAAATAAGTGTTAAGTCAAAACTAAAACACAGTGCGACTTAGGAATTAGAATGAATGGAAAACTTTGAATAATTATTATTGTGACTGTGATATTAAGAAATGCTTCACACTTAGCATGCATCCATCATGAAAGAAGTGTAAGAGTTGCACAAGGGGTTTTGCACAAGGCGTAGCTGAGTGCAACTCTAGCTTCTTGAGTGCTTAAGCAGCCTTCCAAGTGCATCCATCATGAAACGGATGCACATGGGAGGTTTCTTAAACATGAAAGAAGTGTAAGAGTTGCACAAGGAGTAGCCGAGTGCAACTCTAGCTTCTTGAGTGCTTAAGCAACCTTCCAAGTGCATCCATTTCATGGATGCATGATATAAGCATAAACCATTTCTTTTAAAACATAGCCAGAGCCGAAAATAGTACAAAAATTTGAAAAAATATGAACAAAATTCTCAAAACGTGTAAGTGCTCTTGATCATGTCAGCATGCAATCCATCATGAAATGGACACATGCACACAAATTAACCAATCACAGTGCTCATAATAGCATGATTATGTTATGATTCTTTGCTTTACTTGGCCATGAATTCAATTTACCCATACCTGTCTGATAGGTAATATTTCCAGAAACCCAAAAGCCACATATATAATAGGATGGTTCCCAACTGTAAGGATTGGTTAGGAAGGAGGGGTAGGGTAATTTGATATTTACCAAGATGACCCATTAATTATAAAACAAACCAGAGTAATGTATAGGGCATTTAATTTGGGTCTGCACTCAGAATTCATTTTAAAGGTTAGAAATTTTACCCTTTTATTCCATAGTCTGTGACAGCTGTCTGGGCCAGATTGAGCTCTTCCAGGTTAGGACACTGAGAAAGGATCTTAAACACCTGGTAAATAAAAGCATAGTGTGCAGGGTTCATACAGAATGCCCTGTGAGAATTTTCAAAACTTTCCCAAAACATTCCAAAGCCCTTTGACTCAAATTTCCAAAACCACACAAAGCACAAAAATAAAGTGGAATTTATGGATCTGAAACATTCAACATACATTTACCAATGCGAAACAATCAGCTACAAAAAATCCATAACTTTTCCATAGCCTGCTAGCAGACCAAAAGTCAATTTTCCAAAACTTTTAAGGTCCTGGAAAAATGTATTATCAATTTCAAGAACTTTCCAAGACTTTCCAAAACCCGTACGAACCCCGAATGTGGGACTATGGCTACATAAAGAACCATACACGCTAAGGGTTTTGCTCCAGGAACAGGCTCCAGAGTCGTTTTGCTCCTTCATGTGTACCAAAGATTTCATGTAAAAAGGTTGCAATGGGAGTAGAATTTTGTCCCCAGCTCATGCTCCCTGATATTAAACTGGTTAAATATCAGTGGCCATGACTACACCATCCAGCAAGCTCCTGCAGCATGCTCTCTTGTGTGTACTACTGTAGTTGTGTAAAATGACCCAGGAGCCTGCCCCTGGAGCAAAACCCTTAGTGCAAAACCCTCAGTTTTTCATGTCAAATTTGAAAAGGAAACACACACTAGTCTTGGGCATTGTGATTGAATGACATGGTTAGGGGGCATCGTAACTTCAATAAACAAGGGCTTTATCTCCTCTCCTCCTGTCAGCCTCTTCTTGACTCCTTTACCTTCTGTTCCTCAAAATTATCTGGTCTCTGATGACACTAAGCAGCAAAGATCATTTTATTGACCTACTGTCAGCTGTTACATAGTACTGTTTCTTTAGAAACTGTCAGTTGCCTAACAGTTGGGAACAGTGGAGTAACATTGGGATGTTGACCCACTACAGCTGATAGTGGGCTGACAGGTCATCTGAGGCACTGTTCTTACATTTTGCCAATCGTTTACTTACCAATCCATTACTAAGCAAGGGACAACAACCAAGACTTAAAACCTGAACACTCTTGCCTATGTGTGGAAGTAAGTTCTTAGCCATTTGCAGCATTCTCCCTAGCTGGGATCTCATCAAATGTGTTGATGGGTTCTTCTCAGCTATGTCTTCATCACTGTCACAGGATTCATCCAGATCTGCATCTACGTCAGCATATGAACTATAATAAAAATTTATTAGTTAAGCATTGCTCATACAATACTTGCATATTATATATTATATATATGTACCTGGAGAAAAGCTGCATGGAGTTTGCATACTGTATGTTAGGTATCATGATGATACTAGTGTGAACCAGATCTATCTGTCTGAACCAGTCTTAAGAATGTTCATGGGCAAAAGATCCCATCCTCAGTTTTACTGGGCTGCCTATGGTAGTCCAGTCTAAAAATGTGTTGTGTGTCTGTTTTTTCCTTCTTCATATTTTCCTGTGCATCAAAATGGAAAAGTTGCGCAATAACTGTCCCAGCAGCCTTCGCAGGCAATACGATAGAGGGGTCCCATAAACAAAGTGACTTCAGACTGCTATCAGCATTATGAATGTCAATCAAAGTTTGGGCATGGGTGGGCCTGGGAGTCAGTGACAAGGGAAAATTACTATGCACTCTCATTTGACTGCCTCTGTTCAACAGCAACTGAAGGCTCAAAATAAGTATTGTTTTAAATGCACAGTGAAACAAAATACCGAATAATTTTCATGCATCCAAGAACATTTATGGGAAGTGATATATTGTTTCTTATTATTACCATTCACAATTATAAATGGGCATCAAAACTGGTCATTTTCTCTAACCGGAATATATATTTAATTTTTATCCCGAGTTTAGTTGAGGAAAATGACAAGTATCACCATGAACAACCTTATGCGAGTATTAATAAATGTGTTGCAGCTAACTTTAATCTTATGATTCACTTATTTGAAGCTTAAATAGATAAAAAAAAAATCATCAGGGAAGGTGTAGAAGGGTCTGGAGACCTCAGCTAGAATAAAACAAAATTAAACTGATAGAATTTATAGTTGAAGCATTCAAATCATTAGAGCTTTGTATCAGGAGTTCAACATCATCTCAATTCGAAAATGCCTTTAGAAATGAGATCAGTTATTTGGAGATCTACTTGAAAATTCAATCAAAAAACATACAATTTACATACCTTTTTGAAAGAAAGGTTTAAGGTTGTCAACTTGTCTTACAAGCAAAATAAAGGTCTCAAAGTGAACAAACAAGACTACTAGTCAGCTTCATCTTGAAGCTGACTAGTAGTCAGTAGCTTCATCTTGAAGCTGACTAGTGGTGAAATACTAAATTAAAGGCCGATGATAATACTTTACAAATGCCCTAGAAATGAACATTTATAATTAAGGAATTTACTCAGTTGATAAATAGATGAGATAAGAAAGAATGAAATAAACTACCTGTCTGAAGGAAGAATAAAAGCTGTTAACTGTTCCTACAAGCAAGATAAAGACCTCAAAGTGAACACAATAACTAAGCTTGTTGGTCTCCAACACGCTAATCAAGCATTCTAGAATTTTCATCGGCAAATGACACATTTAAGCCATAAATGTTGCCGAGTCAGTTTGCTTATTATACTGTTTCATACATACTGGTTAGAGTACCATTATCGACCCCGTGATTTCAAGTAGTATTATATCGAGCCTTAGTTTGTTTTTGAAAGACTTTTCAACACTATGGATGATACTCAGTTTCTTCCACATGGGAGGTAGGGTGGGGAGGTGTGAGAAGCTGGTGTACAGGCTTCTGCTATGCAGGCTATGCAACACCGGTCTGTGGCAAATATTTGGCTAGGCTCTAGGCCCTCGCGGTAAGATTGAAGACGCGCCCGTGCACCTCATTTTCACACAATGAAATCTATTTCTCTGTGGGGAGGAGATCAGATATTTTGTAAGTTATTATGTTTACAACCGGGTTTAGAAAATTTTGATTGGCATTTTTATATTTGTTTTGTTCTACAATAAGCAAGGAAAAAAGATTTTATCAGTTAAGCATAAGACAAATATTTGAGAATGTGCCATTTCCCTAAAAAAAACCCGTACAACAGACACCAATATAAAAAAAACGTATTCAAAAACAGATGGATGACATAACCTAAAAAGAACCTGTATAACAGACACCAATATAGAAAAAGTGTAATCAAAAACAGTCTTGCCCTTGTACTTTCAAAAAAAGTCTTGTCCTTGCACTTTCCCTATCTGAGAATACATTGACTCCCAAGTTAAACATCTGCCCAAGTTGTCTTAACAGAACTTTAATGAACAGTCTTATAAATTGGTTAAAGATCACTCCATGACAGTTCTCTGTAAGTATTTCCTTCGTAGTTTATGCTTTGTCGTGATCATGTTCGTGATTGTAATTTAGACTTCAGTGCGATATAAGTTTACTGGACATAATTTCGGCAAAGCATTGGAATAGCCTTACCGGTACTACTAGGAGGAGATGTTTTAAGCAAAGAGGAATTGAAGCATTCATGTCCAAAATCCAAGAACCAAAGCGATCGTGAAGCACAGATGACACAAAGCAATCTTGACTGCAAAGAAAGCACTTCTTGTACAGTTTGAAAATAAAATAAAACAAAATAAACCTAAAGAAATGATACTGCATTCCTGTTCTGTTATCTACTCTATTTTAAAGAGGAATCACTGAGCTGCAGTTCAATTTCTCCTGGAATGTGCAACACATACACATGAGAGATCACGGTTCGAACTCAGATTCAAGCTTCTACACAGATTTGTACTGATTTTGACACAATGATTCAGCGCCTTGTGTTGAAGTGTTTGGACTACGTAGACACAAAACAGCATTAAAAGATAGCCTATGTGTGCAACCTAAACCTCTTATATTGGATAGACATATTTTTTTGCTTTTCTGCTGAGACTGGTTATAGTAATGAAAGGTTTTTTGACTTGGTGTTGACATAGGGAATGACCAAAACTGCCATTTTCTTCACCATGATGAACCCACTTGAAGTGGATGACAGCACAACTTTTTTTCATCATACTCATTTTAAATTCACAGCTTTTAAAGAAGTTGCTTCCAAGTTTTCTCTCACTGGAGGAATTCACTCAGTCTAATATTTTTCGTCAGTTTTTCTCAGATAATGCTAAAGTGGAAGTCGTTCTGACCGTAAGCTACGAGTCATTTTCAGAAGCAAATACTTACTACTGTGCAGAAGTATTTATGTTCTGCAGAAGACATCCAAACCTATAACTTCCATGAATCAAACCACCCCTCTCCAGTGTATTGGATGGGCTATTCAGTTATTAGCTAGGCGATGACATTTCCATGCAGCATAAAATTTTAACTCAGACATTAGCAGACAAAATTCCCCACAAACTGAATTTTGCTGTTTGAAGATAAGCTGGATTACAGCCTCTTAACTTTGGATTTTCCTCCTAGATTGTTTTCAAGTTTTCAAAACAGCTTCTCAATTGAACAAGGACAATCCTCAAAACTAAATTAAAGGCATAACCTTGTTTCTAATGTGAATATTTTACCCCTGAATCGCTGAATTTCAACAACTAAAGTTAGACGCTGCCGACATCTTTTTTAGAGTGTTCGAAAGCAAACTAATTCAGCCAATCAGAGGGCTAGAACTTAGACTCCCAAGATTTGCCACAGACCGGGCAACAGGTTTCCTCACTATCAACAAGGTCACCACAGGTAGCCCAGTTTATGCTCATAGAGAGTCTAGTTAAAAATTTGCAAGATAAAACTACATCATAGTTCAGAACATGAGCAAATAAAAAACGGGGGTCACTGACTTCACTTAGCCATCAGATTGCACGGATGTTTGTCCTTTAAGTGGTAAAATATGTAAACAGTGCAAATATGAGAAGCTGACAAAAAGAAGCAACATTTTACAGAAAAAATCAATTGATCATTTCTATTTCTCTCAGAACTCAAGAAAATGAATAATAAAATGAATAATTGCCCTATATCATTATGACGTCACTGCTTGTTTATGAGGGGGACAAAATCATCCAGAACAATAGAAATTTGAACAAAATTTGCCCTACTAAGAAAAGTTTATGCTCAAATTGTCTGGTTTCTAAATATAAGATGTACGGATGTTTAATACACAATATTTACTGTATTTGGTGGTTGTTCCTGCTTTTCTACGGTCCACATAACACATTTTATATCAATTTTCTTTGTGTTGTTGCTGTTTTGTTCCCCTCCAACGACCATGATCCTTAGTGCTTAAACAATAGATTGTTTTGATGTGACGTCATAGTGATATAGGTCAATTGCAAACCATTTAAACTTTATGTTGAAAATTAGAATTTTGGAATGTTATTGGGCTACACGCATGGACTTGTAGTATTCACATTACAGTTCATGAAATTCAATTTCAATTATGCACAAAATATGCGATTTTGAGTTAATCCCATAATCAGATTTTTATTTTTTCCTGAAAAATTAGATATTATAAAATAGTTTCAGGAAATGAAATAAAAAAGGGGGGTCACCAACTTCAATTTTGAGATATTATGACATAAACTTTGAAAATTTGGCCACCATTTGGTTGCATTTGTTACGTAAACAAAATCATCCAGGCATTCCTTGCTCTTCATTTAAAAGAGCTCAAGCGTTCATGCAGAAAGAATGTGCAGAAACAGTGCCCATGATGGTCCTTCATTGCAAACTACATTGTACAGTACCTTCGTAATCCAAGGGATTCAAAGTCTTCTTCCAACGTCCCAAAAGATCCTGAGCAGTTACAGTCACAATCTTCTTCATCATTGACAACAAATCTCCAATCATTCCTGAAGATCCATCTTACAGGAAACAACTCTTTCCATAGCTGACCATCCTTTGCAAGGACAGCCCAGCTTCTACACACCTGAGAGGTGCGACACAAGTCTTTAGGGCTTAGATATGAGAATATCTTTAATGTCAATTCTTGAGGAAGATCTAATACCCGCGACTGCGGTTCAATTTCTATTTGAGTCCTTTGTACATAAGATAGAGTAAGTGGCTCTTCAGGTGACTGGGCATCCATGAACACCTCATTATCACCACTGTCACTTTCCGATGAGCTGCTCTTGTATGGTGTATAATTGTTATTATCACTTGTGTCAGAGATATCAGAATGACTCTAAAAGGTAAGAGAAAAAGAAAACAGTTATCTTAAGGTGGTTCCATATAGTTTTTCAATATGCAGTCACATGAATTATCTTATTCTCAATCAATCAATTTATTCCTTGCTATTCACTGAACAGCACTGATGAACTGTCATTGTTTCAAACACATAAAAATTCAATTTTGTGTTGATTTGCAATGTTTTCATGTATGATTTTTGATTGCAGGTGATTCACAGCTAGAATCCCAGAAAAAATTGCCTGTGTAAACGGGCCTCGAGTTTGTATTTTTTTATCAGAATAACTGTAGGCATTTGAAAACAGTTCCTTCTCTATGGCCATTCCCTAACAACTATATTTAGTTTTTCCTTTTAGTTTTTTGCTCGGCTTACCTCAGAAAAAGCAACATGCAAATGCACAACTTTTTCCTTGATTGTTTTGAGTTCCTCATAAGTAAAATGTTGCATTAATAATGGCTGGAATACCTGGCATAATAATACAGAATACAAACAATATTAAATGAGCACTAAAACAGATGCATGAGTTAACAGCTATGTGATGTCACACATGACAAGTAACTCTGATGTTTTGATTGGAGATTTGGTGGCTTTTTTAGGAGCAAGTGTGGCATAGTTATGGTTAGTGCACTGCCTGTTAAGTGAGAGGTCCATGGTTTGATCCTCAGTGACCTCACACACTTGTTTTGACTTCTCTCTAATCCGTGTAGCTTGAGCTTTAAATACCCTTAAAACAGAGAACGGATGGAGAAAAGAGGGTGAAGGGCACTGTTGGCTTTCATTGCTAACAGCCTCGTAGCTGAAGGAACTACTGATGTGTTATTTTACCTTTGAATATAAAGATTTTCAAGCTGAATTCTTTTGGAAAATATTTCACAATCATTCGTGATAGCATGTTCAAAACCTAATTTTTAACTGAAATTTTTGGGAATATCAGAGTTTCCATTGGAGACTTTAAATGTAAATATGACGTCTTGAAAACTACAATTGAATTCCCGAGTTTACTGGTCACACTAGACATCACATAGCTGAATGGAATCAAACATACAAAGAGATGGGAAATAGTCTATATTCCTATCTGCAGTCCACAATAAACCTCTTAAGTTTTGGTGTAGTTTTTCCATTTCAGATCACATAACTTATTCCACTGAACATTACTGTTTCCTTGATTATCAGTAACCCTTGATAATATGTCAACATGGATGAGCCTCAAACAAAGAAAATTATGCCCAAAGTATACAGGTATATTTGTTAGTAAAAATGTATGACAGTTCTTCGCATAAAACTTGTGTTCTGGCGTTGTGGCCTGTCAAATCCCTGGGATTTGGAAGAGCGTGCAACCTTGAGTAAAGGGTCTGTTTAGATTTTCTTTGGCCCTAAGGAATCTTCCCCCAGCCATGAAAATTAAAATTCTCAATTCAGAATGTTTTCTTTAATTACTCACCTCTTCCTCATGTTTCATGTGTGGAAAGAAATCTTTCTCAAACTCATCCACAGCTTTTCTGAGTTTGCTTTCATAGTTGAGTATATTCAACAAAGTCTTTTTTCTTTTGGCTGTTTTAAATCCTCTTTTGATCAAAAATAAGATCTCTCGCACATGACTGTGTTTGTGAATGTCTTTAACAATAGCCGCAATCTGATCATTCGTAAGCCGTAGCTGAAGTTTTCCCATGATACATTTGTTTTCCACTTCCTCATGATGTTTGAGTTCTTGGAATATGTTATTAAACCGTGATAAAAGGCAGTATAAAGACTTGTTATCTTGGAAATTGGTTGTGGATATCTAAAGTAATTGTAATAAGATTAATGGATAAATATTATCATCACCATCTTCACAAGTACATCACTTTCTGCCTTTCATTTTCAACCTCTTCGTTTTTAGACCCCTTGAAGCAGATCCCATGAACCAGTTCAATAGGCCACTTTCAAATTCTCGAAAATGATGCATGAAGGTGAGGCTTTGTGTGAAATAACACTTGGTGGCTCAAACTTAGACTTTTTCTGTTGCTTAAAAGTATATATTTTTTACCAGTGAACCGTGAAAAGAGTAAGGACAGAACAACCCAGTTGTTTCAATACCACTGTGTGATTTTGCATGAAACCTCGCCTTCCAACATTGCTTTTGAAGTGAAAGGCTGAATACATTCTATTCAGGGTTCCCACTCATCTGGAAAAGTAACACTTCTCTTTAGTCCTTTTAATCAAAAAACACATTTACATGGACCATTTTAGGTTAACAAAAACATAATATCTGTTTCTTATACTGTTTTTAGTGTCTATTTCTCTTGGCAACCAATATTTTTGTGTGTTCTTCCTTGTTAATTCTGTATGCTGTCATGTAATATTTTGTGTGTAAATGGAATAAAATCCTAAGTCCTATAAAGAATTATATAATAGGAAGCCTTACGAAGCTTCATTTAGGAGTCACCTGAGAAATTGCATAATTGTCACCGAATTCAAAACGAACTTGGGGAAAATGACAAAAATTCCCTGACTTTTTACTGACTTTTAGAAAAAACTGTAAAATTCCCTGACCAAAATGTGAATTCCCTGACCTTGAATAAAAGCTAAATTCCCTGACTTTTCCTTGATCGTGGGAACTCTACTATTGTTTTGTCCTCCAAATTGAACTGATTTGGGAATAGACTTTATTCGCTTGGGTGTATTTGTTTTCCCAATACAGGTCATGTGTCATTCCTTTGGGACTTTTTCCTTTGTTTAATGGTAATGCTTGAGAAGATACATTAATATGGATAAAGCTCAAACAAAGAATTGTATTCCCAAGCAGTCTGAATTGGGAAAACATTACGCCCAAGCGCATAAGGTCTATTGCTGTAAGTGATCTACCGGTATATCTCCTTCTTTCCTTCACTTCCCCCCCCCCCACAATATTTTCTGCTTATGGTTGAACAATATTCATTAGACATGAATGGAGATTTCCCATTTGAGATGAAATGTTAAAAAAATGAATGAATGCATTCTCATGTCTTGGAGCAATAGGCACTTGCAGTACAATGTAATTCAAAATGCACTCTGACTTGAAGATTAAAAATGGCCAATTTTTATAAAAGAACAGTCTTTGATCATTACAGTGCAACACACAAAAGCAAGACCGGTGACAAGTATTAGCTTTTGTGCCTTCAACTGACACATTTTGATGAGAACCTGTCTGTTTTTTTTGTTTGTTTGTTTCTCAAAATAAGGCATGCACTTTTTTCCCCCTCCAAAATTAGACATGTAAAAGCTTGTTTGGTAACAAATAACCCATGCATAGAAATATGTGAATATATTAAAAGTAGTCACACTTTTCTGTGTCACACTGTTTAATGTTTCATTCGTATTTTTTGTTCTCCAAATTGAAATACTATGGGAATTCCTGTGAAGGGTCTATACCCTTGAGGATTAGTCATGTGTTATGTTGAAGTCTCAATAAAACTAAATCGTTAACATCTAAAGGACAAATATAAAACTTACAGACTCTTATATGACATGCGACAGACACCCTTGTGTTGGTTATGTAATTTTGGAGTTCTTCATAGTAACATTTTGCAAAATTACATATAATATAAAGTGAAAAAAAGCACACAAAAGAAAAGGGAAGCTCTATAAACTGAGAAAATTGAATGGTTTTAGTGACATTTAAGCGGGTGTACATTTATATGTTAATCTAATTTTGCGGGTGACATCTACGAAAATTTATGTAAAATTGGCAAAATTACATAATATTGTTGGAAATGTTACATAAGTTTGTGCAGTGGTAGTTTATTATGAGACACTGATGACAAAATAAGGAGAAATAAAGGAAGGAGGACAACACTTAATCTGCAATTTAAAATAATTTGGTGCCGAAAAAATGACTCAGACTAAATTTAGTATAGTGTAATTCCAAGATGATTTATGTCATTCGCATGTGCTGAGATAAAAACAGCCAACTGGCGTGATTTATTCCTGAATATCTACTAAAGACAGCATATGAGACAAAATTTTAAAGCATTAAGTTTATTTATTGATAGAATTTTACGAAAAATTGGTCAAGATATCACGTCTTTCTTCCAGTAACTTCGCATATATTTGCGTATAAAGTGAAAACAAAATCCATCTTCAAGTTGAATTTTCGCGAAAGTAACATCATAAAATGCAAGACTTTTTGAGGAAAAATGCTCAATTAACGCAACAAGATTGGAACATAAGAAAGATTAGTTATCGAGGATTCGTTCCTTACCTTTTCTGTAGCCTCGCAGACGATTTTCTTCATGCGAATGTGTGGTATTTTGAAGACGTCCACTTCTTCTGGATACGCGACGGCCGCCATTTTGAATCTGGCGAACGAAGGCTTACGAAAGTGTTCATGGGTAATGACGTAATGCTCAGAAAGTGAAAATTAGGAATGGACGATAAAGAAATGGAGTTCGGAACTCCAAGAAAATTTACATGTTTTGCGCCATATGAGGCGCAATTTAGGGGACCCCCCACCCCCCGGGTCAATAGTTTTTGGTCAACTCCCTTTTGTTGTTGTCAATAAAATTTACGCTGTTCAATGTTTCTAACACTTTAATTAATACTCTTATCATAATACACTTTAATACAGACTGTGTCTCAACATAAGTTAGATATCGATATCACGGACCACAATGTGGAACGGTTTATCGGTGACGCACCAGAAAATATTCCTTCTTTAGCCAATGAATGATCGGAAGCTACGTATTGCAGTGAACGTTTAAGGCATGTGGTAAACTCGCCTTGTTTTCTGAAAAACAACCACAGAAAAAAAGTAATTCCAATTATTCGTTCATAAGGAGTTCTTCACAAAATCGCAAACAGAAAAATCAAATAAGTATGACTAAACAAGCACTACCAGGCTTTCTATTACTCACTGATGAAATCCCAAGATTTCACCACTAGTCTATTGCTTTCAAAGAATTAGCACAAAGACTAGATTATTTTCTCTTTCAAATCAAAGTGAACCGCGGTTAGAGCAAGGGGTTTGTCGTATATAGCCTGGGGGCCGGCCAGCATCTCCCCTGATACCTTCGGGCTATAGAACTCGATACTGCCAGAAGACAAACGGCACTTAATCGCTGTTCTGGTTATGAAATCCATACTGCACTTCAGCTTCAAGGGATGACCACGTCTCGGGGATATGGTTAGTGTGTTCACCTTTTGATCTTTAATGAACATGGTTACAGTTTTACAGTATTTGTTGCAGACATGGGGTGGAATCCCGAAAAAATATCAAATTTAATCTTATAATTTTAGTTTTTCTATTTCCCCCCCTTAATTGCCTTTTCCCAATCCCTAAAATATTCAGACAGATTATCCACTGAAAAATGTGTGTAAGTTAATTGTTATGTCGAGGGATTAACGATGAAACCCTTGCTTTCACTGACAGCGGTAAGAACTCGACACCAATCACAGAAAAGAAGAACAAAAGAATAAAAAAGCACAGTGATGATCAAAATAACTGTTATGCAACAGAATTTTAGAAATAAGAATTTATTTACTTGAATGTATTTTTGCATGATTCTGCAAGTCGAGCAT
>JAAAQI020122808.1:0-15370 GCA_011800005.2 Stichodactyla mertensii
CATGTCACTTCTTAATTATTCTGATCTAAAATTTCATAGACAATTTCTATTTATTTTTGAATCCTAAATGAAAGAGTCAAACAGATTTTTGTATGCCAAGATGAGGATCAAAGCTGGCACACAACAGAATACCATAGTACTATAAAATCACCTTCAAATCCATCCTGCACATTGGTTACTTTATTCTGGTTTGTTAAAGGCCATGATAATGACAGGCTTCTCGTTATAGCATTTTGGCCACATGAGGAGCAAGCACAAACAAGGGCACGGCTTGCTCTCACCAATGACATTCTCCAGACTGTATAATAAATAAACAATTCCACGTACAATGAAGAATAAAAAACTACTGGATTTATGTACGTAAATACTGGAAGCTTGAAGATGTATGGGGCTGGTTGTTTATTAACAGAGTCATAACAAGAGGTGCTTGTTTATTAATGACACACTTTGCAGTTAGACAAATTAAGTAAAAGGTTATCAGTCCTATCGAAAGTCCTGGATATTTCTTTGCACAACAAATGCTTTTGATTAATGTAACCTTGGCATTTTTTAAAAGTGATCCCCCCTCAGAAATTATTTCCAAAATGCACAGCAATCTGCCGTGCCCCCCAGGTCATAAAGGCCAGCCTCTAGACCAGATCTTACTGATCAACCTTGTACAAGCTGTTTATACAAGTCGTTTCTGGAGATTACACTTGAATTTATTTCATCTGGAAAGTTGTTTTGATGGGAAATTGAAGATTAAAGCTTAGTTTATATTTAGTCTTAAATATAAATATTTTTAAATGGAAAATTAGCCCATAGTGCAAGGGCAAGGAAGCTTTAATTTACATTAATTTAAGAAAGAATTTTGTTTTAGACATTAAGAAGTGTCTTGTGTATTTTTTTAAGCACCAGGTATAAAATAACGCTTTCTGAAGGATGTAAATAATTGTAGGATCAAAAATAACATATTCACCTCGCTATTCCTTAAAAAATATTCAGTTGTTCATTAGAAATATGTTATATCACACTTCTAGGAGAAGAAAGTAAGACAGGAATCAAGGAAAAAACATTTAAAAATGCTAAAAAATGTAGGAAAAAAAGACTTCTTGGTAGCTCGTGCCATGCGTATTCAACCGCAAAATACTCAAAGCATCAAAAATACGCTGAATATATGAAGAGAACCGCTAATAATGGACCTTAAACCGAGAAAATAGAATAAAGATACGTTGTATGACCTACCTGGGTGAATATTACGGCAAATAGGCGAGATTTTATCGCTTATTTTGAATAAATCTTGACAAGTATTGAAGTACAGAGAGTTTTCAAGACGTATTTATTCAACAAAACCGGTTTGTATCAGGTTGGGTGACGTCATAACAGGAAGTACGTCTGAATATTTATAAAATAAAAAGCGCTAAGATGTTTAAATAATGTACATCTCGGCTAGGATGTCCTAAACTAACAATTTATCTTACATAAGAAGTAGTGTCCCCTGTTTTTCGAACCAAAAATGGGGATTTTCGGAAAACAGTGGGAATGGTTGTTTGGAAAACGGATTTTGGAATACTTCAAGGCAGGGAATGTTATTATAAAATATGGAAAAGGGCTTTAAAATGCTTAAATAATGTACATCTCGGTGAGGATATCCTCAAATATCAATTTATCTTACACAAGAACTAGTGTCCACAACCTTTAGAACCAACAATGGGGATTTTCCAGCAACTAATAGGAATGGTTGTTTGGAAGGCAGATTTTGGAATGTAATGAAATTTGTAATTTATAACATGAAATGAAGAATTTAATTGTACTGCATTATATATTGACAGAAAAGTATTTTTTGGGGTGATTTTTATCGTGTAGTGGATTGGCAGGGGGAAGGCAATCATCAAATTTGTTATATTTTAGTCATGTTTTGGAGACATCTTTTGATTTTTAATTACCTTCATAAAGTAATTAGCCAAAGAAATACCTTTCTTTAAAGACAAAACACACCAGACAACAAGTTGCTGCTACGTGTCGCAGTGACAGATTGCCTAGTGTGTATTGTTTGTAAAATGCGTTATGCAATTCACTTCATTGCTTTGATTATCACACAAATTCAAACCAGTTTGATTTTGTGCAACACATTGCAGGGACAAAATTCTGTCATGGGGACAAGGATTTTTCACAGAAATTCCACAGCACACACGAGGGGAATTGTCACAATGACCTGTCCCCACATCATGTCGCAGCGACTTGTCGCCTAGTGTGTTTCAACCTTTACTTTTTGTTCATCTCCCAGCTCCCACAAATTAAGTAAGATCCCACTAGGAAGGAATAAGATTATATTGGATAAAAATATTCTCACTTGTGTGAGCTCCAGAAAATATTCATTTTTTAATTGATCAATTGTAATTGGCTGAAAGTTAAATCCAGCTTTGATATTTTGCACCTGCAATAAAATGATCTTACATCAAATTAAAATCAATTGTCTTCAAAACCTTAGGGATTTCATTTGTTTTTCATTGGATATAGGATTCACTTCAGATTTACCCTAAGTGTAAGTAATAATCATGATTCCTCTTTTTCTTTTTTCTTTTTGTGATGTTTTTTAGTTTTCTTCTGTTTCTTGCTTGATTTTGTGTCCTCTTTCTCAGGCTGCGGAAGAAAAAAAGGAACAAAACCTTTAAAAAAAATACAAGACTGTTCCCTAGCAACCTACTGGATGCCATTACTCATTGACAAGTACTGGAATCAAGAGTGGAACAGCAGTAGCATCAATTCCTGGACTCAGCATTTCATGTGATTAAGTTCTTGTAGGCTTTCTCTCTTGATTTGAGGGTTTATCTCTGGGTTCTTCAGTTTTCCTCCCTCCACAAAACCCAACACATTAAATTCCAATTCAATCCTTGAGTCAGCTATGCCCTGACTTTGATCAGCCCAGAGGTTTTTTCAGGGATATTAGACAAAATTAATGGTATGTTGTTACACTCTTGACCTTACAGACAATCCCTGGATTAGTACATCAGAACTTTCTTGAGTAAAGATTCCTTTACCTGTGCTTTTCTCTTGTTGCTTGGAATGCTAACTATTGCATGTTTCTTTCCTTTCCCTCCAAGAGCAGCAGTCCATTCTTCTTCCTTCCCAGATATAGCATACCTGACAAATACAGTCAATCTTTTTGTAAGAGAATGACTGCAAAGAGCACCTTATCATCACTTAGAAGGAGTACAAACATTGGTTTATCATGATAAATTTTCCATACCCCTTGCCCTGAGAAACATGCCTTTTACTCACCCTAGTCTTCCCTGCTTCTTTGCATAAATTGTATAAATATAGTTCTACCTTTTCTTTCAAGGAAAATTAGTGACTCTCCTCATGGCCACCCCTTAAATGAATAATAATTTGTCCAAGACAAAAGAAGATACATGTATATCACTTACTCAGACAGATCCAGGTCTTTGATTTGTTCAAGTTCCTTCTTCTGCTTGGCCTCCATTTCTTTGGCAGCTTCATCCTTTAAAAAACAAAGCAAATTTCAACTTTAAAGCTATTGCATCATTAAATAAGTTGTATGTCTTTGTGGGTGGTTATTCTCTCCTCTGGAATAGAATATTGCTTTTTACCAAATCTTGGTTGAGTGTCTTTGTCAGTGGTTCCATGTTGATTTCTCTGTGTTTTATGATTTCATCTTCAACTGCAGACTCAAGAACTGAGTTGTAACACTGAAAAAATGAATAATATTCTTTAGTATATACCAACTTTACAACCTCCTAAGATCGAGCGATTCTATTGGCTCACTATCTTGGAATATCGAGGCTGTTAATGTCAAACAGTTGACTAATCACCATCAAACGGCCAACAAATGACTGACAAACGGCTAACAAATGACTGACAAATGGCCAACAAATGACTGACAAATGGCTGACAAATGGCCAACAAATGGCAAACAGTCAGCTGGTAATTGGCAGACAAGTCACTTGGGGTATGGTAAAGTTAATAAAACAAGCTTTTCCATATTAAGGATTCATCCACCTTCAATATTTCTCTAAATTTTCAAGAAAATCTCTCATTTTCGTATTTCAAAATTTATTGACTTTTTGATGTGGCAATTATTTCAAAGATTGAAAGACTGTTTGCATAACTAACCTGAACAAGTTTTCTAGCAATTCTGTTAAAGAGACCAAGAAGTTGACTTGCTGGAAGGTCAAGTTCTTTCTATATGTGCAGGAAAGGAAATGAGGAAAAAAAAATTAAAACAGAATACTTACAGTATGACCACTTCAACTGTAGCCACACTGAGTTTATCAGGCAATCACAGGCTGAGTCTTAAACATCCGAGTCTTCAAGACTCATATATTACCAATAAAATCACCCAATCAGGTTCTGTTCCCATGATTACCAGAAACCACAGGGACAGGATTCCACTTTTCTATTTTAGTTGTAGGAACAGCATATGATTGATTAATTTTTGTGGTAACCTCAGAGTCTCTTGCTTAATAATTGGTCAGTGATTGGACAAAACACACACTAGGTGACATGGTTGAAGTCTTTTCACTGGAATATCCTCTTTGTAGAGGCATCTGTGCGTTAGTTGTATAGTATCTTGGTTTGCATGGAGTGCCATTTGTAAGTCAAGTACCATCAATCAATCAATCAACTGACCAATCAATAAATATGTTTTTGTCTCCTGAAAATGAATAATGAACTCACTTCAAGATCATCAAAAGACTTGTGCTGTAAACCAGTGCCAAGAAGAATTGCCTAGTAAGTGATGAAATTGAAAAACATGAAATTATTAGACACAGATAACAAATTAATTCAACATTTTTACAAGAAAAAGTAGGCACTCAAGTTATTTGTAAAAATTATGAATATAGTAATGTTTTATGAAACTAACCAATTGCACAGCTGAAAGGGAAAAATCTAACTTCTCCAGAAAGAAGAGTCTGGCATCTGAAAGGGAAAAAGTAATATTCTGGGTTATTCTACTTTACTCATGCCCTATGGTATGTGCCAACATAAAAAGTACATTAATTTATGGTCACTTTATGTGCATTGGTTCCTATGGGGAAGGTAGAGTGGGGTGAGAGAGAGGTTGAAAGTTATGTACCATACACAGACATTTAACTTACTTGCTGGCATGAGGTCAGTAACAAGATGATGATCAACCATGTTCTTGGAATACAAGTCTAAGCGTTTGATGTCATACTTTGTTAGAAAGCACTCCAGCTCAGATTTTGAAATTACTACAAAGAAAAGAAAAACCCCACAATGTTATGGTGAATCAAACAAGACAAAGGAGTGTTATCATTGTCCTTCTTCCATGTTATTTTATTTTTATAATACACTATGGAAACACATAAAATTGGTAAGGAACTACTAAAATATATGTAAAAATTAAATTACTATGGAAGTGTGTTTACACAAGTAAAGGAACTAAGTTGTACATCTTCTAGGGATTTTTGTTAATACCTTGTTTTTGGACTTTCATAGATTTATGTTGTAAAATACTGAGAGCCAGAGATGAGTTGAACACATGAAACTGGTAGGATAGAAGAGACAAGAAACGACAACGAAAATCTGGGGAAAGCAATCACAACACTAATTGTTAGGGACAATTATTTGCTTAATTTTTTTTTACCAGGATCATGACAACAATGAAGGCAATTGGGATGTGAATGTTTTATCAAACCCAAGGAATATGCTACACCTACTATGTTTGCAGATAAACATTGTACAGTTATACTAACCTGTCCAGTACGCTCGTAACCAGTTTTCACTTGAATCTACTTCATTATCATTGAGCATGCGCAGCATAATGCATGAGTGTTCACCTGTTAGATCATTCTGAAAAAATCAAAATGCCAAGAAAGATGAGACAGATGTCATATTCTTTAGACACATTGCAAATTAATTCTGAAATTGTTAATTCTTTGGACCTAGCTCATTTCTTACACCTGGTGCAATCTACCCGCTACTTTAGAAACCAATCACCCTTTAATTATGCTCATCCTTGTTACAGTTTAGACACCTCACACTTAATGCACCTTATGGGACTCAGTTGTGACTCTGAAAAGCAAGATTGCATATTGGCTTCCAGGGTCAAAAAGATTAAATGTGGAATCGAGGAAAAGAAAACTTTTACTCACAGGCGTTTGTCGTAAATACACTGGTACAAACCCACTCCTCTTCCAAAACCTGCAGAAAAAATATAGACAAAACACTGAAAAAAAATGGAAAGAAAGTATCAAACTACTAGCCACTTACCCCAAAAATACATACAGTGACAATGCAGTTATGGGAACCAAGGATGGCACAGTGGTAGCACACTTTCCTTTCAACTATATGAGGTCTTGGGTTTGATTCCTAGACTCATTTCATGTGAGCAATAATTGCAATAATTAAAAGCAATAATTATTAGAGTTTCTCATTGGGTCTCTTCCTTGATTTGAGGGTTTTTCTTTGGGTTCTCTGGTTTTCTTCCCTCTGCAAAACCGAACACTCTAAATTGCAATTTGATCTGTGAGTTAGCCGTGTCCTGAATTAGATCAGCCCAGAACCTGTTATTTGAGAGTTTGATAAAATTGATGTTATAATTCTTATATTCTTTAGGTATTTTCTTTCTTGCTTTTTACCTCAGTAAGTTAGAGGTCAACCCGTATGAGACTCCAAGATAATCCAGTCTCTCAGCTGGCCGCTCACTTAGTTTCAAAAGCAATGGTGGAAGATGGTCCCGTGGGGCAATTGATTCCTTCATCAAACCAACATCCTATAAGACAATAAAAACAACCAAGAGGAATAATTGATGTGAGGGGCTTGAGAAGTGAGGAGGAGAAGGTGGAGAAGGAAGAAGAGGGGGAGGAAGAAGACATTGAGTTGGAGAAGGAGGTGGAAAAGGAGGTGGAGAAGGAGGTGAAGGAGGTGGAGAAGGAGGTGGAGAAGGAGGTGGAGAAGGAGGTGGAGAAGGAGGTGGAGAAGGAGGTGGAAAAGGAGGTGGAAAAGGAGGTGGAGAAGGAGGTGAAGGAGGTGGAGAAGGAGGTGGAGAAGGAGGTGGAGGAGAAGGAGGAGGAGAAGGAGGAGGAGGAAGAGGAGGAGAAAGAAGAATTGGAAAAGGAAGAAGGAGGTGGAGAAGAAAATGGAGGAGGAGGAGGAGAAGAAAATGGAGGAGGAAGAGGAGGAGGAAGAGGAGAAGGAAGAGGAGAAGGAAGAGGAGGAGGAAGAAGAATTGGAAAAGGAAGAAGAGGAGGGGAAGGTGACCATTTACCTCATTATCCTTAACAGCTATTTCTTTGTTCTCCTCAGCACCATTTTCTGACAAGCTTGGTATCTTTCCTTCATAATAATGAATAAGCTGTTCTAATGCTCGACGGCCATAACCCATCTAAAAAATTATTATTAGTTTGTTAATATTAGTTTAATAAGGCTTTGATGTCTGTGAATATACATACTCCATTCTTAAACATTTTTTATACTGTTTAATAAGTCGTTGGTAATTATAGTTATTTTTGCTGTCACATTAACCATTACTCTTGGTGTAGTTATTACCGTTTCATCTGTTCTTACCCCTTGGAAGTCAGGGTGTGTTGCTATGCGTACAACTCTTCCACCAGACAAACTAGCAAACTCATGGTCATTAAACTAAAAGAAACAGATAAAAATTGACAAGTTTTTCAAGCCAAATAAGAAGAATACAATGCACAAAAACAACTCAGCTACATGTACCTGTTGTGAGATTGTCCAAGGAATGAGGTCCCCTGAAGCTCTTTTGCCACGTGATAAGCTGTTCATGATGGTAGACTTTGATATCTCTCCTTCAAGTGCAACCTATGAGACAGAGAGATAAGCTACTACTTTCCTATTTGAATAGCTGTTGAGGTCAACATTGAGAGTTGATGAAAAGATATTGTTGATGATGACAATTTTTCTTGATGATTATGATGTTGTTGCCAAAGGTTATGTTGATGTTATTAATTGAATGCATGATGATGATGGTGATCTAAGTGATGGTGAAGATGTAGATGATGCTGTTGGCAATGATGGCAATGCTGATGTTGATGATGATGATGAAGATGATGATGAAAATGTAGATGATTGTGACGAAGTCCCTCTAGCAGACTCTATAACTCTCTACACTATACTTAGTTCAGTCACGCAATCAATGATGTAGTACTTAATTACTTGTCAACACTCTGACACACCTCAGTATAATCTTTCATAACATGGGTGTATTTTTACGCGAATATTACGTGTTTAGGAACTACGTATTTTGGGCAAGTCATTCTATGTTCAGGATTTACATTAAGGATATTCCAAAGGATTTGTGTAATAAACTTTGTTAAATCATGTCCTAAAAATACTGTTAGAGCAGATTTCGTATGACTGTGAAAAAGTCGCGGCACGAACACGGCGCGGACATGGTCAAGGCGCGGCAAGGAACTTTGGAGTGCTAGAAAACATCAAGGTCGTGGCAAGGCACACTTACGGCAAGGACCGTGCCGCAACTTTTTCACAGTCATACGAAATCTGCTCTAACTTTAGTATAAATATAGGCCATATACGTTGTGTGAATTAGATCCAATCAGCTGAGTAAGCTGAACTCAGAAGTCTAATATAAAGAGTATACTTTGGTCCAAACTGCTGCTGCTGCTGCTGCTGCTGGTGGTGGTGGTGGTGGTGGTGGTGGTGGTGGTGACAAAAATGATTTTGATGATAATGATAACATACTGCTGATAACGATCATACCATCAAGACCAACAGACCTGCAGTACACAGTAGACTTCAGGTAGGGTTTTAGTTGAAGGATCCACTGGACCAAGAAGACAGAATATGTGATGAGCAGGTGCATCAGACAGTAACTGAAGATCATTAGGAGTATTCTAGATGAAAATAAAATAGTGATAAAAACGTGAGAATTTATTATTCCTTTTTAATAACATTAAAACCAAACTGGATTGAATCTGTTAAGCCCACTAGCTTCAGATAAGGACTCCACATTTTGACCCATAATGCTTTGCACAATATGCCTGTGGCTCTACTGGCTCTTGCCACAAGAGGATGTATCAGCTGATGAACAAAAATTACAAACCTTGTAGTGAGAAGCAACATATAAAGCCATTAGTCGCTGCAGAAACACTTCAGATGCTCTGTGGTATGAGAAAAGTGTGTCTCTATTGACATAATATCTGTGTTTCTCATAAAGGACAAAATTGATTGAATAAAGTTGTAATAAAAATATTGTTAGAAGAAGAAGAACATGCAAAATTGTTTTGGTACAGGCTCAGTGTATTTTTGAGACATCTTGTTAATGTCAAAACTGACAAATATACTTAAAATGGGAAAATGAGGGTAGAGTGAGTGGGGAGGAGAGAGGAATGAAAATATGAAATGAAATGGGAGACAATGAGATGAGAGGACAGGATGGGACAAGATGAGAAAAAAAGGGATGGCATGGGATAAGTTGGTAGGGTATGCAAAGAGAGGTTAGAATAACAATAGAAAATAGAATAGAAAACAAAATAAGACAAACAAACCATGCTGTAAAAGGATAAAAAATAAATCTAGATTTTGTAAGAAAACTTCTTTTCTAGAATTAAGCATTTTACCACAAAAATGACATAACATTAAAGGTATTTTTCAAACAAAGGATACAAATCACAGCTGTCTGGTACAGGACACCCACTACTAATACTAGGTGCCACAGTTGCATCCAAACACAAGAGGTTATTCAGCCATCTCTCTACATCATCACCAGGTGCATAACGAATTGATTCATTTAGAGCTACTTCATGTAAAATCCTTCCCATGGGGGTGGTAGTGGAGTCTGATTTGGTTGCTGTTGTTCCTTGTTGGACACTTTGCTGTCGCAGTTGGTTTATCAGTTTCAAGGACAGAGACCTTCCAGTTCCTTCATACCTGTGTTCCAAAAATGCAATACAGAAGTCTTAGGAAGGCATGTGAATGAGTAGGCAAAACAATAGCTGTGACATGTTACAACTCTTCCTTCTACAAAACCCAACGTATTAAATTCCAATTTGATCTGTGAGTTAGCCATGCCTGGACTTAAGATCCACACACACTAAGGGTTTTGCTGCAGAGGTAGGCTCCCAGGTCATTTTGTACAACTAGTACACACGAGAGAGCATGCTGTGGGAGCTTGCTGCATGGTGTGGTCATGCTCGCTGACATTTAACCAATTTAATATCAGGCAGGGTGAGCCAGCGGGGAAATTCTGCTCCTGCCACAACCTTTTTTTACATGAAATCTTTGGTACACACGAAGGAGCAAAATGGCCCTGGAGCCTGCTCCTGGAACAAAGTATTGTGTATAGACCTCAAGATCAGCCCTGAGGTTGTTTCAGAATTCAATAAAGTTGATGTTTTTGTTGTTGTTGTTCTTTTTTGTTCTTTATTCTGATCTTGGAACAAGATTTAATGGAAGAACTGTTCGAGGAGTGGGGGGAGGGGGGTTATAAAAATGGGTGCAACCATTACCCGTTAATGGTAGAGGACATAAACACCAAATAAGGACCAAGAAGACTCTTCACCAGCGGCAGTGGGATTGCTGCTGCCTCATCAATACAGACCAGCTCTGCTTGCCCAAGCTTCTGTGCATCTGATGGATGAATGTATTGTATTGTCTGCCTGTGCTCTCTAAAAATATTCACACGGACGACAGCCTTATTGAACTCGGGGTTAGTTGATTGGACAAGCTCATAATCTATGTGTTCCTAAAAACAATAATGAAATTAATAAATCAGTGGTGTGTAGAAAATTATTGCCAAAATAATAGATTGAATTGAGGTATGTACCTGGTAGTCCAAAGCATCAAATCCTTTAAAAACAAATTCAAATAATGTGTGGAGATTCTCTGGGCTTGGTGAGGTGACAAACATATTGGAATATCTGCCCAATTGAAAAGATAAAATAATTCCATTTGAGAGTGACTGAAACTTAAGTGCAATAAAATTAAAAATGCCATTATGCTGTGTGACATATATACATAATGGCAGCACAGAGTACAGCTCAGAAGTTTGTAATTTTGTGTGTAATTTGTGTGGACTCCATTAACAGAGTTAACTTGTATGAGTGTAGTCCATCTGTAGTCTGTTCTTGTAAAATTAAATGCAGCCCAAAAGCTCATTATATTGCATATTGCTCATAAAGTCAGACATATATTGTTGTTTTGCAGTTTTTGGCATACCAAGGATCAATTAATTCATGTGCTTCCTATATATGTAAAGTATACCTTTAAAAAAACATAAAAACATACAAATTCTTCTTACCCAAATGCTACGGCAGAGGCTAATGCCAGACCAAGAGCAGCTGATTTTCCTCTTCCACGGGCTGCAGTAAGTGAAACTGTGGTCCTCAGAGTTTTCTCTGATATTGCTTCAATAAACTTTAGTAATGCCTTTGCCTGTATAAATAAATGTGGGTACTATTTAATAACCTTGTAACTTATGATAATGATCTTTATTTTTTTAAGAATAGAAATAAAGAATGAAATAAAACTAAAAAACACAAGCTTCATGGGACAGTACATATACTCAAAGTCAGCCAACCCATCACAATAGATATTTGCTGCATATTTGACACTTGCCTGGTCCAGTGTCTTGCAGCAATTTACTAGTGTTCCCACAGGCTGAGTATCCTGCAGAGATTCTTTAAGATGTTCAAGTTCAATATCATTTTCTGACCTAGATTCCTCCTATAAAAAAGAAAAAAAACAGCTAAACATTTGAATATAAATTGTTCTTAAAAGGCACTTTTAATAACTAAATGTAACAGTTTTAGGTAACAAAAGAATGCAAGCTTTATGCATTTTACAGTGAGAATACATTTTACAACTATCACTCCCAGTGAGAGGGTCTTCTGCACACACCTCTACTACACAGAGATGACAACACTCATCTCACTGCAGGTTGACCTTTACCGGAGAAAATTAAGAAAACCTAGGGTAACTTTCCTTGGGTGTATATGGGAGTCCCCCCTGGCGAGAAAAACTCATTGCTAGGAAGAAAAAAAAACACAACCACACTTTAAATAAACTCTGCTCATGTGAGCTACCCATAGGAATTAAACTTGTGTCCATTACCTTTGATTTTGGTGGTATTGCAGTAATACTAAGCATGTGTGATGATAAAGGTAGGATATTAAGATGGTCATCAATAACTAGACTTTCTTTACAAGATGTCAGCGAAAGTATAAATCTGTTGAAATGATAGAGAATATTATTACTGGTAAATACAATATTGTTGTAAAAACTTTTATAGCAATTTTCAAAGCCACAACTTAAACGTCAAGCCAAGACTTATTTCACTAAAAATTATTTCTCTTTTCCACAAACCTTTCATTGAATCTGCCAACCACATCTTGATGAGCTTCTGTTCTGTATCGACTGTGAACATCCTACCGTGGGATTTTTCATAATTTTATTAATTATTTTTTATTTTATCATAAATCATGAATGCTACCCTAGTGGTAGTTTGTATCATTCAAATGCATATTATGATTTATTCTTAACTTACCATACTCATGGTGTATAATTGTCTCAAAGATGACATTGTTCTCAGTAAAATCACTACAAGTCCTCCTCCTTCTACTGTTTCAATGGTTCGAGCCAAGAGATTGGGGGTGAGAGCTTCAAAATCCTAGAAGAGTTCAGTCAAAATTTAGAAGTGGCCATTAGCACCACTAACTTATAGAGCATTACGGTACATCATGACAGCCATGTTGGTGTAACTTAAAGGATGCATAATTAGGTCCTTTTGTTTGGAACACCAACATGGATACCATGTCTTTTTTCTTTTGTTCCACATGACAAGGAGCAAAAATGTTCCATAATTAATGAAGTTGACAATAATTAACATAGCAATGATGCAAATCTTTGAATAAAAATCCTGATATTTCAGAATGGTAGCTCCATTTAGCAAAGCTACTCTGTAAAGTAGACTGAAAGACACCCCCTACTACCTATCCCTATCAGTGCTAAAGCTATGCATTTATAACGCACAAATATCTATATGAATATATTCAATCATCCGAGCCACGTGAAGGTCTAACCATATGCAGATATTATTACAAAGGCAGCACCTTCTCCTCAGTAATTTTAAGGGCCTGAGTGTTAGTCGTGCTGGGATTGAACCCACAACTTCCTGCACAAGAGACCGATACTCTACCAAATGAGCTAATCGGGTGGCAATAATGTCAGCCAGCTACATGGGAGAGAAGTTGAATAAAAGTTCACAAGATGTGTGGGACAGAAACAATGACCCCAAACGAGCTTTCTTGTCAGAGCAAACAAGTTGGCTTGTATCAGAGCAGACTAAAAGGGAGCTATCAAAATTTCCATAAAGGCAATCTGTCAGAACACTAGGACATTTCAATCTATCATAGGCTATCATAAGAAATTCACTTACTTGGAGTACGCACATCCCATAAGTGTTCCCAAGGATTTTGTGAGTTTCACTGTAGTAACAGTATCTAATATTGGTCGCTGAGATGAACAACTCAAAAGGGTCATCCTTTTTTACATCAAGTGTACCACTTTTGATCTTTTTCTGTAGTTGTTTCATCCGCTTTTTACGATGACTGCAAAATGAAAATTCACCTTTTAGTCGGTCAATATAACTCTTACTTTCATGGATGATTCCTTGTGGCCTTCTGAACCATTTAAGGAATAGTCAGGCCCTGTTTTTGATATCACCAAAGATGATGCAGTTAATAGAGAAGATTTTATATGATTGTGAAAAGCTTGCTGTGTGTCATAAGCGTGCCTTTACTGTGATTGTGATGTTTCCTAGAATTTTTTTGATGTACTTCCTATGCCTTGACCATGCCATGAATGTGTTCATGCCACAAGCTTTTCACAGTCATTCAAAATCTGCTCTGAAAGGAGTGTAAATAAGTCCTACCTACTGAACCCCAGTTCTTTTTTGTAGCACCAAAGGACAGATGGTCTAGCTCTTACGGCAGCTTTAGAAAGCATATGATGTAGAATGACAACCTATACACAACAGTGATTATGATTTAATTATTCTTTTATATTTGCTAGTTTCTTTCACACTTTGCATGACTACAATAGCTTGTTATCCTTCACTTGTAGATGGAACTGCCCTATTGAAAATGAAAATCTATTGTGTCCATGCAAAATACCCCTCATATTTGATGTGAATAAGCCAATCAAAATGCTATGAGGGTTGTAAGAAAGCAGTATGCTGCTTTCTTGCAACCCATAAATCATTTCATTTTGGCCCATTCACATCAAATTTGAGGGGTACTTTGCATGAACACAATAGTTTTCATGTGCCGTGAAGGATAACAAGCTATTGTGTTCATGCAAAGTGCTCCTCAAAGAAACCAGTGATTTGAAACGTGGGATCCCTGTGCCACAGCGGATGCTTCTCTAAAATGCCATATTTTGCTCGTGAAATTTTGCTTCTTGTGATAAAAAAGATTCAAACTGCGACCTTATCAGTTTAGTAATGATTTATTATGAATTTTGGCAGGAGAGCAAGCTACAAAATTTATGTTAGTTTTCACAGGCTCAAATGGCTTTAACTTTATGCTGTTTTTTTGCACGTTTTTCATTCCGTCTTCATCCCAAAACGTACCTGGTCCTTTCCTTTGTCTCCAACAACCACGAATAAAGATCTGTGCTTGGTTTGAACGCCATTTTCAATGAGAGTTCTGATGCGATTATCAACCTTCTTTAACACCATGTTGATTTCTTGATGCACGTGGTGATGAACGCTGACTAAATATATCGCTGGCTCACATTAGTACTCAGGCCTACTCTCTAGCGTTCCACAGGGAGCCCAAGATTACTCAATTTTTCTGTGGGTAGTTTCGATCTGGTTAGTTTTCTTTCTTTCTTTCTTTCTTTCTTTCTTTCTTTCTTTCTTTCTTTCTTTCTTTCTTTCTTTTTTTCTTTCTTTCTTTCTTTCTTTCTCTCTTTCTTTCTTTCTTTCTTTCTTTCTTCCTTTCTTTCTTTCTTTCTTTTCCAAATCATTGTTTTCGCATGCATTGTTTTCGTCATTCTTTGTAACCGATAGACCAGTTGTCTAACGCGTTGTGCTTTCAAGACAGTGAGTCAAGCCTGGTTGGGCTGGGTTATTACTCGGATAGATTTTAATCTTTAAGATTTGGAAAAGAAAGAAAGAAAGATAAAATCGAAGATAGAAAGATAAGCTCTGAATTCACCAAGTAGCTATCAGTGGTCACCCATCCGAGTACTAACCCAGCCCAATAGGCTTGACTCACTGGCTTGAAAGCACAACGCATTTAACCACTCGTCTATCGCTTTGAAAGAATGACGAAAACAATGCATGCCAAAACAATGCACCAGATAGACTAGGTTAGTTTTCTCTTTCAAATCCATGTGAACCGTGGTTAGAGCAAGGAGT
>JAAAQI020122819.1:0-15367 GCA_011800005.2 Stichodactyla mertensii
AGTGTTACTGCATACCGTACCCTGTACGTGCTGTAAGTCAGTACTGAACGTTTCCCACTCATACGATAACCATTCTTATGGGAAGCCATTACAGTGTTACTGAATACCGTACCGTTTACGTCGCTGCAAATCAGTACTGTACGTTTCCCACTCATACGATAACCATTCTTATGGGAAGCCATGACAGTTTTACTGAATACCGTACCGTGTACGTTGCTGCAAGTCAGTACGGTACGTTTCCCACTCATACGATAATCATTCTTATGGGAAGCCATTATAGTGTTGCTGAATACCGTACCGTGTGTGTACGTGTACCAGTATTTCGTTTTTCATCATCGTCTTGTTTCATTTTATTTCCTATTATTTCTCTTATTTTAATTCTCGAAACCAAAAATATTCATTTTAATTCAAACAAGAAGAAACATGTTTCAACTCAGTCCAATTTTTCCCCAAGAGGCGAATTTAATATGCAGTAGACTAACGAGTTTGTCCCCTTACAAGATAAGACTACTTTTAACTCCTTGAATGCAATATCACAGTTATAACTGGAACAAAATAATGCCATTTTAAGTACAGCCCTAGTTTCTTTATCTCTCGATGCATGTTGGTTTCGTTTTAAGATGTTGAAGAGCTTATCCATCAAGGAAATGAAATAATTTTGACATATGAAGCCTGGAGGGGTTTTCTGTTGCAATCACTTTCATGCCAATCATCATGTTTTAATGAAAAATTAGAATATTGTTTTGATCGAAGATAATTGTGGGCTTTAAATAGAAATCATGGCCGATAGGATCTAAGAAAAGAAACGATGGTGAGCGTATTTTGATAACCAAAGATAGAAAATAAGCCTTAGCATTTTATTTTTCTTTCTTTCTTTCTTTCTTTCTCTCTTTCTCTCTTTCTTTCTTTCTTTCATTTGTTCAGTCAGTCGGTCGATCGTTCACGTGACACCTTACATAAATACCAAAAATTCTTAAGTTTGACAAAAAATCTCATATAGGAAAACGTCGCCTTAAACTAAACAGCTTTTAAAAAAATGAGTATGAGTAGGAAACGTACGGTACTGACTTACAGCACGTACACGGTACGGTATGCAGTAACACTGAAATGGCTTCCCATAAGAATGGTTATCGTATGAGTAGGAAACGTACGGTACTGACTTACAGCACGTACACGGTACGGTATGCAGTAACACTGAAATGGTTTCCCATAAGAATGGTTATCGTATGAGTGGGAAACGTACGGTACTGACTTAAAGCACGCACACGGTACGGTATGCAGTAACACTGAAATGGTTTCCCATAAGAATGGTTATCGTATAAGTGGGGTACGGTAATGACTTACAGCACGTACAAGGTACGGTATGCAGTAACACTGAAATGGCTTCCCACAAGAATGGTTATCGTATGAGTGGGAAACTTACAGTACTGACTTACAGCAAGTACGTACACGGTACGGTATGCAGTAACGCCAAAATACTGAAGAGCTGTTATTACGGTTGTGTGCAGACGAATTGCAAATGTGCCATTCAGCATTTTATCCCACACCACAGAAAATAAAGCCAATCAGAATGCAGAAAAATCATTGCATATTCGTCGGTATTCCACTCTTTCTTCCCATCATGCATCTGTATTTTCTATGGTGTGGGATAAAATAGTTATACAATGCTTTCTCGTGGCACACCATGGAATATCCCACTTGTCACTTGTATTTTCTTTGTATAGATAATACATAGAAGTGACGCGTGGGATATTCCACGGTATGCCACTCTTGCATGTCTAAAGCATTGTATAACTAGTATGTATTGACCCGATAGCCTCACTTGAATGATTCTTAAATTAAAAGATTATCCGTGCGGGCTCAACTGTAATAACAGCGTGTAAATCATATTATCCAACCACAACGCGTGCATGTGACGACATGAAGTCACGACCTGCAGTACAATGCGGCCATTGTCGTGTAGTTTCTCACTCACGTGGAAAAAAGATCTATGAAATAAGAGAGTTCAGGGGGGAGCCTTCCTCAATATAGGGTACGTCAGCTGATTTTATTCATTATTGAGAGAAGATAACTTATTATCACGTGACAAAATGTGCAATGATACACAAACTTATTCATAGTTCTATTGCTTCATAGTTACTGTTGCTACGTCCGACAAGCCAAAACATTTTATCGCGTTACGGCACCAAAACAAATTGTAGCGGCTACATTAAGGAATGTGGGTGAGATGTCGAATCGTCTGGTTTCTACACGGGAAAACCACTTGGCTAAGAACAAACACTTTACTTCTCTAGTTCATGCTTACAAATTGTAGGGAAACACAGTGGAAAACCCAATGGAAAACCCGGTGAAACCTAAAGCAATTTATACAGAAAGTTACAATGTATACAAAGAAAATAAAAGGCAAAGAACTGCATAAACTCACCGAATTGACGACACGACAGGCGAACACACACCACACGATACGAGCACATGCTACATACCCTCGCGCGCATTGCACTGTGGGAAATAACGACGGCGCAACGGTAATGGAATATGAACGCAGAACTTATGGAATGCGTGAACTTGTTGAGGTTAGCCTCAACACAAATGTTGATTGCTAAAAATTATGTGTGGTTTGGATAGATGTTATGCACCCTAGGAACAGATTTACAGAATAGCCTCTCTCTGAAATCGAGAGGTTTTTTATACTGTTTTTCGGAACTGCCATTCTCCTTTGGGAAAACTGTGACGCCCTGATTGGTGGAGCTATTATATTGTTTGAGTGGATCTATGAATATCGCTGCGCGTCGGTTCTAAAAATAGCCCTCTTAATAGATGCATGACTCAGACAAACAAAATTATACTGAAAAGAACACGGAGAAACATGCATTTGATTTCGTTGCATTTTATTTAATTTTATAAAATATTGCTAATTTTCAAAAAAAGTTGTCATTAAAAACCAAACGGCAGAAATCGGACTCAAGAATGACAAATAATTTTTTTCTGAGGTTTGTTTGTCTGAGTTGTGACGTCACTGAAGCGCAGTGCTATTGCAGGTCTTGTGCGATTTTATATAAGATCTCTTAACTCACGGTTTGTTTTCGCGGGTAGATTATTGCTGATGCTGGTAATTACAAGATATAGCCAGACGTCCCGATGCAAATGTATTGAATAAATGCGAGTGTATGTATAGAGCTTTAAGACCAGTTTTAGGAAATCTTTCTGCTCAGCTCAAAATGTTTGACACAGGACAAAAGAAAATGAGTTAAGAGAAGGAATCCCTGGTACCCCATCATATCAGCCCTTCGTTCTATTTTTAGAACAAGAGCTACTGTGGCTGTGGGACCTCGCCTCATACGATCTGACCAATCATGTTCCATTCTCAAAATAAATACGAACCTAAAAATAGAACGAAGGGTTGATATAATGGGTAAAGAACCCAGTACCAGGGATTCCTTCTCTTACCTCATTTTCTCTTGTACAGGAGAAATGGCATGAAATGTGAAATTCAAAATTTGATCAGGCTTTGTATGGGAAAATTTGTTGAACAGCAAGCTCGTACAGTGCAGTACGTTTGTCCATACAGACTCTTAGAAAACTTCATTAGACATTGTATACCGTGTCATTTCTCCTACGTCCAACATTTTGGGCTAAAATCTCACCTTCTTTTCTAATATTCTCTTTTCTGGAGTTCATTTTCACAAGTGACCTGTTGGGTCTATTGCTGTTAATGGGCAATGCCCAACTGAAATTAATCTACATCTTTTGCTTACGATTATAACCAATCCTTAACAGCTACAAATTTTGATGAGAGGTCAAGCGGTCTAATCTAAGAACGAACAAAAGTTGTTACGCTTGTCATATTTAAGCAATAGATGGACTTCATTAATATGTTAATGTGCCAATCATTTTAACAATAGGTTTTGTCACATTGCTTTGTTGGATGATCCAATAGATTTTTGGTTGGTAATTTAATTGACAATCAACCAAAACAAAATACATCATCGTACGCCCACCTCTATATAACGCGCGCACTTGTATCTGTACTGTGATATAAACACGCTGGGTGATGAAGAACGCAAGAAAAACGAGCTTAGGAACACCAGGCGTAGCCAAATGTTTCTATTACTTTTCGAAAATATTTTTTCGCTGTTTTCGCGCGAGCGTGTCTCTGTCCTCTGATATAAACACGATAGCCAGCCAATCAGGGCACGCGTTATATCTTGAATATTTTATAATAGGCAATATACATTTATCGAATTCTCTTCGGAGTCTAGAAAATACTACAATAAACATCTCTCACGCGGCAGCCATATTTCTTCCCATGAGAATAAAAACCTTTGTTTATGCGCGTTTAAACTCGTTCTGAAGTGCTTGAATGCGAGGCTTGCCGGGTAAAAAACTGTGTTGTTTCAGTCAACATGGCTGCCGTGTGAGAAAAGCCTAGAAATGTATACAAATCTTGAGGAGTGTGGGTTTGTTTTAATAAGGTAGACTTTTAAAAACCTTTCTGTTCCGGCACTCCGGCATAGCCCCAAAGCCAAGCTACTTCAGTCAAGGCGATGAGAACAACCAATAGACATTTTTCTTAATGTTGCGTGCGCATCCAAACTTGACGGGCAACAAGCTGAAAAACGCAAATTAATTCAGTAAAATTGAGAATCCAACTTTATATCTGAACAGGAGAATAATCAATTTTATGAATTCTCATTGAAAAACTTCCAAGAAATGTACGATAATTCTCATTATAAAACTCCTTTTCTGGTATCGTGGCCCGTCAAGTTCCTTGGATTTGGATGAGCGCGCAACCTTGTGGGGAAACGTCTATGCCGAGAATCGTTGTTAGCGAAGCTAGTCGTTGTTATTGTAGTTTTCGCAGCGTATCCCTGTATAATTCTCAAAGCAGTCACATCTGTATCGTCTACCTTTCTCACTACACGAATCAGTGCATATTCCATTACTGTAGCATGGTGCGCTGGATGTACAGCACGACAAACGAGAAGAGCAGTCAGGACAGTTAGGAGCGACCTGTGAGACAGAAATCGTGGTCACATTTTATTCAACGATTCATAGAGCTTAGCCCTATACTTAGAGCAAATTTCATATAACTGTCAAAGATCGCGGCACGTCAAAATTCTAGAAAACATCACGGTCGTGGCAAGGCACGCTTACGGCACTGACTGTGCCGCGAATTTTTCACAGTCATACGAAATCTGCTTTATCGCAAAACGATAAGAATGTATATAGCTAGCCTTTTTTATTTTTAGGGAAAACAAGTTTTCAAGTCTTTATCATCACAATCTGGTAAATCGTAAATAGTTTTGATGGGAGACGTGACACATGTACCTTTTTCCCGCCTTTTTTCTAGGCATGCGCAATGATTTATCAAATCTTGTGAAGATGGTGTCTACTTCTTGTAACGAAGAAATTTGGTGCTCGCAGGGATTTAACACGAACAAGCACTTGCCATGCAACTTTCAACGTAATAATATTGCGCAACTCAAGTTTAAAGTGACTGAACTTTAAGAGAAGAGTTGAGATGTGTGCTTGATGTAATAAGTTTATAACTTTGAAAAGAAATATGCGCCAGCATTCTAACTGACCCGGTATTTAATGCGGGAAATGTCGACCTCCGGTTAGTAACTGATGCGTTTTTCGGTGTAAATGGTAAAGATTTTGCGTAATTACTTACCTGTCTGTGAAGATTATAAAAGAGCGAGCCATTCTTTGGTTTGATGGCTGAAGGGTCTTCGTGTCTATCTGCCTCTTTCAGCTCACACAGTCCTCCTGACCACTCAGAACCCAAGAAATTAAAAGACTGACATAGACAGTTCTTGTGACAAAGAACAAAGCACTCGAACACGCTGGAAACTTGATTTGTCTCTATGGTTTTGCTTTCCATGGCTGAGTTGAACATGACGTTTTGATTGACGTTGAAGTGGACTGTCTCGCAGGAGGGACATGCGCAATGGGACTGCCATAAAGTTGTTCTGAGTAATGATATTATAAACAGGATACTGCGTTGTAGATCCATCTAAGAATGATAAGACTGAGGTTGTAATGTTTTCCCATTTCATACCATGTGTCAATCCCTTGAGAATAAGATTCTTTGTTTGAGGCTCATCCATATTAATGTATCTTCTCAGGCGTTACCAAACGACGAGACACACAGGCACACCTCGGCATCCTCATCTTATAGCAATAGACCTCCATGCTCGGCTCGAGCGTAATGTTTTATCCATTTCAGACCACGTTTCAATCCCTTGAGAATAAGATTTTTTGTTTGAGGCTCATCCATATTAATGTATCTTCTCAGGCGTTACCAAGAAACAAAGAGATAAAACTCAAGGGAATGACACGTGATCTGAAATAGGAAAACGTTACGCCCAACCCGAGGAGATCTATTCAACTTAGAAAAGAATGGAGCCTCAAAGAAACGCACTAGTTTGTATGTGCTAAATACTACGACTGCTCAACAATAAAACTGAATCCTTGTTCTCGACATTCACAACTTTCAATTCGTCAGTTTACAGCTGTTTCCAACACAAAGCACTCAATCGAGGCTACGAGAAACCAATTAAAATAGCCATGCAGCCTCGTTTGAATGTCTTGTGTTTGATCAGTTGACCAAGGTATGGAAAGTGGTCAATCCTAACTCTTGGCGAATCAAGCCAAGAGAGTTTCTTACGACTGCTCATTGTGCGTGCATGTTTAATGGATGAACGAGTGACTACCAAGTGTGGTAAAAAAGATTGTTAGGTTTGGATTTATCTTGTCAAGCGTTTACACTAACAATTCATGTGATTTTATTACAATTTTACGGCCACAGAAAGCTTCCAATTCGCCACCAATTCAAACAAGCCCGAAATTTAGTACAGACACGCGCGATTTGGGTTGTGATAATTCGCCATTGAAATCGGCTGCTCAAGTGGCGCGACAAAATTGCTAGTGTAAACGAGCCCTTAAATATCAAAGTTCACGTACATCAAGCAAAACCTAAATCCAGTATAACAAGCTCCACAGTACTTGGTGCTCACTGCTCACGTTAGCAGGCACCTGGCCAGAGCAATAGCGTGAAACTATTGATGTATCTATGACAACATCAGATTGTCCCTAGCATCATTCAATTCAGTATGCGCGAACGCGTCATCCGCGTCCGGTCACAAGAGCAGTTTTCGTATGACTGTGACACGGCACGGCACGCGGCCGGTACTGTTACGGTAAGGAAATGACGACATCCCATTAACTAATCACAGTGCGCGAGATCAGTTCTCATCCAATGAAAATGCTTTGATACGGCATCATCACGGTCACGCTACAACACATCCGTACCGTCGTTTTTCACAGTCACAGAGCAGATTTCGTACGATTGTGAAAAGTTTGCGGCACGAACACGGTCGTGACGCGGTCAAGGCACGGCAAGGCACGGCAAAATTCTAGAAAACATCACGGTCGCGGCAAGGCGCGCTTACGGCACTGATCGTGTCGCGAGCTTTACACAGTCATACGAAATCTGCTTTACGAAAACTGCTCTACCATGCCTACGGCCCAAATCTGAGATAATCATCGTGACGTTTCATTCATCGGTAGCTTTGTTGAAAGATTAAACTGTACTGTAAATAATAACACCTGCTCACGCGAGAACACCAACCGGAGAGGAAGTTTCTTAATTACTTCTATTCTAGATGTCATTTAACGCCAGTACTTATCTAATGCCATGCGGCTCTACAAATAAATGACCCAACCAACCACATGTGTCGCTTAGAAAATCGAATGAAAATAAGTAAATGAGATTAAAATTAATCAAAACAGTTCGGGCTGATCCCTTTTTTTGCGTTGTGTGTTATTGCAGTTTTTGAATTAATGTCCGCACTCTAGTCTGTGGGTCGTAATACTGATATTTTAGAAGTTTAAATTAAACTTGCCCGAACAGGAAGTGAACAGGTTCGCAAATACTGACAAAGAAAATTTTGAAATGGAAAATGAACGTTACGAAACGCATATAGATATAACGGAGGGCACCAAATTATTCTTTTTAAGCTTTCGCAGCAAAGGAGAAAGGCTTACACTTTTTCGTTTAATTTGTTCGGCTTAATTCAGTTGAGATAAGGGAGAAATGATATAAAAGAGCTTGAGAAATCTCAGTACGGCGCTGTTTTGTGAAAAAAAAACGTAATTTTCAAAAAGAATCTTTTTAAGTTAATGAAAAAGTTGATTAAATATTTCTTTTGTGCGTGTGTTTCAGCAATTTTAATAAAATCATTGGAATAAAGGTATTATGAATTTAAATATTATAGTTGATTATTACTGTCATTTTGTAATAATTTCGAAGCGATTACGACGTACGTAATATTAAAAAAAAATTAAATATCACCAGCAAATTTCAGCCTTAGAAAATGTAGGATTCCACACATGAGTGAAAATTAATAAGGTTTAAAATGCGAAAATTGTTTCTAAATTAAATGAAAAGAACGAACAAAGGCTTCGTTCGAGCTTGTCCCTCTGTACGTAACTTACCATTCGTTCGCACCGCTAGCCAAACTGTGTCTTTGATATTCTGCGAAAATTGAAAAGGCAGTTCTTGAAATCCCGCCGCCAATTCAACATGAACTCTTAATTACAGACCTTTCCTTGAGGGTTTCAAACAAGGCTAATTATGCAAAAGCTTAGCTGAAAAACACTTCAAACTAGTCCCGCTTTATCGCGATTAAAAAACGCGAGATTAATTTATTTAATTAAACAGCAGAAATGGGATGAAATACGTCTTAGAAGTGACGAAATTTGTTTGCTCATAAAAAGTTTAATGACAGTGAATTCTAACTGTTGATTGGTTGAAAGAACTAATCATGAGAGGAACTCCGTTAAGAAGCAGAACCTGTATATGACCAGGATAATCCGTCTGGTCAACATCGACACATTTCTGAGACTATACGAGCTGGGTACTTTGAGACAAAAATATTTATTTCAAGAAAGTTAGTCACCAGAAACCTACAAAGCTGGGACCGTGGAGCATCATGGGAAATATATCAATTAACAAGTAAAGACATTTAACACAAATTTAAGTTTTCGAATGGTCACATGAGGTGAAAATGTGACTGCAAAAGATTTCAAATCCATCAATAGTTATAAAAATATGATAGAAACGCATAAAATTTCTTTACCCATAATTCTTGTCGGTCTCAGCTTTCTAGCTTTTAAAGTGACAAACTTAATTGAAATAAGTATATACTTGAAAATTGTATTTAAACTTCATTTATACCGTGGTTTTAGATGGCCCTCGGGATGTATATGGGTTCTTTCTGTAGGTACCGGAGCACAAAAGACGTCATTTCTTTCAAACAAAGATGGAAAACAATAGATTCAAAGGCCAACTATTGTGTAGAAAGACAAAAGACTCCGGTACATGCAGAAAGACCTTGTATACGGCTAAAAGCCTCCCTTCTTCGTTTAATCCTACTTTTTTCTATCCATCAAATTACAAGTACATCCTAAATGAATATATATATTTGCCAGAGGAAGCGGCCTGATTCTGCTTTACAAGTGCACTTGTAAATTTTTAATCAAAACTGAACGGTTATACATGCTAATATTCTTGAGATAATCCTAAAGACTTGTCCTGAAGTTCACAGTGTATTTATTTATGATTCCTGTGTTAAATCTCCGGATGTGGTAAGTGGCACTTCTAGATCAGTGGAGTTTTCACTTTTAAGGCTCGACTGTCTTTTTAATCAAAGTTAATAGAATGAGATGTTTATGAAGCTCATTGTTCTATCTTATTGTTCACTTTTTCCAACCGTGACCATGCACAGAACAAAAGCATTCCTACATATATCAGACAATCAGCCAATGAAAACGTTTAGGTCAGGTCAGTCAAACATAATAAATGAAGGTAAAACAAAAGATTGTGCACGGTCAAAACTGTACTCAACCTCCATGTTTGCTTCATTGTCAGTCCCTTTGAAGTCTGCCGAGTTTCATAACCATTCCCCTATATTAACTTTGTTTTAATTGATCAAGCACCATCAGCCAACCAGGTATCATGCATATTCAAACACTATCAAATCGCGTTTTGTTAGACGTCAATACCACGTGCCGCCTCCTCCCCCCCCCCCCCCCCCCCCCCCCCCCCCCCCCCCCTCCTTGCCACACTAATGTATCCATTCCCTTCTCCCCTCTTTACTAATTATTCCTATTTCTCCTCCTCATTTTTCTGCTTTTTGTGCGACGTTAAAGCCACTGACCGCCCCCTCCCCAAACCTCCCCCCCCCCCTTACTTCCTCTCTGTTTAGGAAAATCCTATTTTCGTAATTCTTCCCCAATTGATGGATTACGAATCTCTTTGCCCCCTGTAAAATGGTCGGTTTTAATTTGACAGAAGTTAACCGTTTCCATTGTCAGTATTCCTAAAATATCCCAAATTTTCCCAGTGTCTTCTACAAGTCCTTCCTTAAATTTATTTTCGTGTTTTTTTTTTTTTTTTTTTTTTTTACTCAACAGAGGCTGGATTTCTTTTCAATTTTTTTTTTTTTTTTCATTTTCCATTTTCACCCAACATCCTATAGCTTATGGGATCAAGTGGAAGCCGGTGTACAAAAACTGTCTCTTTCCTATCTGTGCGCGACTAGGAAGGACTCTTATTGAAAGCCTTCTTTTTATACAACTATACAATATCATATAGTAATTGAACGTTTCGTTTATTTTCGCCACCATGTGATTTCAACTCTCCGGTTTATTTGTTAGCTTTTTACGGGCTTTTTGTTGATATGGTAATCCTAAGAACGTCAAAAAATGCTTTTAGAGCTCTTGTTCAGTTTACACAAGCAATGACACTCAGTAAATCTTAATGCTTTTCGGAATTTTAAACAAAATACCAAACATTGCAAATCGATTAGAACTGTTATGAGCTGATGAATATGGCTGGACTGCGGTATAGGTGTTTAAAGCATGCGCAAAAGACGGCAGTCATTTTTTAGCAAATACACACTTATTGTATATCATTCCACTAGCGTTCTGTCAGAGTTCATAGAGGGGACCCGTCTATTCATAACTCTGGTTCTGTTTCTAATCATGTTTACGGGACTTTCGTAGTCTGAAGGACTTTACGTCTTTGCTTCTTCTCCTTCTCCTCCTCCTCCTCCTCCTTCTCCTTCTTCTTCTAGTGTCAGTCCTTCTTTTTTCTTTGTTTCGTCTCCTTCGAATTCTTGTTCTTGTTCATATTCTTCTGGTTCCTTTTTTTCTTCTTCGCTTCAGTTTTTCTCAACGTGTTTGTCAACAATGGAAGCACTTTTATAACTGGCATGATAACTGTAAAGCTTCGTCAAACAAACGACCCAACACCTCAGGTCTTCCAGAAAGAAGCTGTCAAGAACAGGAACAAACTAACTGAAGCGTTGAGAGCCTTTTGATTACACTCTGAATTGCTTTTGTTATTCTAATGAGAGAGTGAAAATTATTTGTTTGTCGAGTTCTTAGTTTCATTGTTTAATGAGTGACAAGGAAGTGAGTTGGGACAATTCGTACTTCATTAACTCTTTCTAAGTGCTTTTGGACGTGCACGATAAAGATGTAAGAAAGACTCTTCGCAGTTAAGACGTCAAAAATCCTTAATAGCTCAAAAATCCTTGTTCAGTGCTTACTAGTAATTATCTTAACCTAGACTTTCGCTCGTTGTTAGCCAGATTCAGGCAAAGCATGACGAACTATGATTACAACAAAGGATACCGAGGCTTTAGATTCAAGAAAAACGACAACATTGACCAGAAACTTCCAGCTTTGAAAACCTACCTAGAAACTCGTGAAAAATCTTCAATCTATTGGATTACACACAACGAACGAGTCCTTAATAACTCTCAAAAGTCACTGTCACCTCGAAAAGAGCGTTTTTTGAACCAAATTGCAGACAATTCTAGTTCTGTTTTGTGTTTTCCAAAAATCGTCTCGGATAATCCATATGGCGATATGTTGGTGTATGGTTGTCAAGCGCCCGATGAAGACAGCATGGAAGGAATGTTGGAGAAGTATAGTTTAGCTCCAATTAACGTAACACCTGCTTCGCCATTTCAAAAAGAACTTACAGCGGTAGCCGAGACTTCCATGGGAAAAGTTGGTGCTTCGAATTCAATTATAAAAAGAAAAACGCCTCGGGACTTCTGTTATGGCGAAATCAAATCTAGAAAACACTACCATCGAAAGAAACCACACAGACAGACAAATCGTTCACAAAATCACGAGATTTACTTACGAAATAAAAAACTAGAGGAATGCCTGGTTATTCAGAATGGAATCGAGAGGAGTTGGGGCAAAGATGTTGGCGAAAATAAGCTGTTAACAAGAGAGAAGACAGAAGACATTATCAATTGGATAGGTAAAATGTCAACATAGCTAGTCAGAGAAGTTTGGCAGGCTCCCTTCGCTTCACTCTTGTCAGCCACCTCGTTCATGACTTGTAAACAAACCCACAAAAAGTTTTGATAATATAAAGTCATATTCAAGAAAGAACTCTTCAGAGAATGGTTTCGTAAACATCTAGGCTTTAGGAAAATTCGAAGTTTGATGTACAATCCGGCGTTCTGTTATGGAAAGATTGGGTAACTCACTAGAGTGCATACCATATATCCGTGAAAAAGTTAACACAAAAATTACTGCAAAGTTTTGTATAGACCTCTTTATTGAACTTACTAATTTGTGCAAATTTGTGCAATTTCTTACAAAGTTTTTCAAGGATATATAGGATGTACTCTACTTGGATAGTTGAGAGAGCACTCTGGTAGCTAGAGTTGCTCTCGGCTCCGCCTCGAGCAACTCTTACGCTACCATTGTGCTCTCCCAACTATTCGCGTGCATCCAGAACTAGATTTACACTAGATTTTTCATTCATACATTCAGTCTCATACCACTGCAGATTAATAACCCTCTACAATTTTCCTAAACCCCCAAATAAAAACCTCCTTGGACTAAAATAAACTATATCATATGACCCGTACGGACAGCGCGCGCGCTCCTATGAAACCCCAGTTTTATCATGTAAAACAATTCGCCAATCAATGTCTGTATAGCGTATACTCTCAGCCATAAAGACGCCTTTAAATTTGTCAATTTTCAACTATGTTTTCTTTGCCGATATAACCTGACATCATGAATCTTTGTAGGGTTACTAAAGTAAAGGTGTTCTTTCTAGTGCTGGTATAAGTTTTTAATTTTAACTCGTTTGAATTTCCGGCCGCTATTTTGGAGAAAGGTCTATTTACTGAAACGTTTGGCACAAAATTATTTCAGTAGGTTAGAGTTCCAAAAATAAAATAATGGGACTCACACCGTCTTCCTTTTCGGGGAAAAAACGGCAATTTGAAAGAAAATAGTTCTAAATGATGCTAATTCTATTGTTTTCTATTGTTTAATTAGTGCTATTTAGTTTTTAGTGTTTAGTGTTTGTACTCTATTTTTGAGATGATGCAATAGACCTTGGCTGTAATGTTGTCCCATTACAGACCTCTTGGAAATAAGACTACGACCTTTTTTGAAATAGGTTTATACAGGAAAGTCCTCTTAAGCTAATAATTAGGCATTTCACTACGTAGTATACCCAGGTCCTTGAGGTTTTTTCCCTTTCTCGTGAAACAACATGTCCACACCTCGTGTTCCTAAGCTCGCTTTTCTCGTGCTCTACATCTCCCTGCGTGTTGATATACTTGAGTTATATTCGTGATATAAAATTTGAGTTTTTTTGAGACTTCAATAAAATGAACTACGATGGATTTCGTTTTAACAACATGATCGATATTATTGTCTTTAAAGGAGTTTAGAGGCGTTGAAAATGCCTAAATTACGTTAATCAAAAATTGATATTCCTCAATTTTGTTCTGATGGATGAAAAGGTTTTGAAGACAACTACGTACAACCTGGTGTACACCAACTTCCTTCGATTGATTTTCAGAAGAAAGAATTAGTGAAGACGAAGAGATATGAACCGCCACAAGCTCTTCGTCTTCATCTGGTAACAATTGCGTTACATACCGGACCACATTTTCCAGTGGTATCGGCTCAGGGGCCATGACAGACAAGAACTGGAAGGCATGTTTCATAACTTCTTCTTCTGCCATTTCTTTCTTTACGGCTAATCTGACTGCAGTCGTCATCGGTTGAGAATAGGCTACACTAATTCTTTTAAATTCTCCTTCAGTGGCTTCTTGCTTGCCTTGTTTAAGTTTTTCTTGATATTTTTCCCATGAGAACGTTGGAGATGTAGTGCGTACGCGTTTCATGTACGTTGCTGCACATGCCAGGGCTAGTGGCTGGAAATCAAGAGCCTTGGGTATTTCAAACGTTGTTTCTTCTTCATCTACGATGCCAGATATCTCAGATAGCGTACTGAATGCTTCACCACGGTTCATACCCTTACTAAGCGATAAATGGTAATTGTAGGAATCATCAGGGGCAATAGATCTACTGTCTTGAGTGGTAACCAGCATTTGTCCTTTGCCCCGAGTCTTCTCTCCCGCTTGTGGCAAATGTCTCAAAATGGATTTAAAATCTCAGGGACGGATCCAGGATTTTTTAAGGGTGGGTGGCTGATCGCTGAATTAGCGAAAGTAGTTACAATCCTCTACCAAAATGATGTCATTGTTCATAGGCTCTTGTAATTAAATTTCAGAGATATAGCGAAACAACATCCTTTTAAAATTGGATTTTATCTAATGGAAGATCGGACACAAAATCACTTCATTGACCATCCAAGTAATATAATTTTCAAGCTTATCGATTCCAATGAGGGGATGGCTAGCCACCCAATCCACCCCCCCCCCCCTGGATCCGCCCCTGGATCCGCCCCTGCATCTGTGACATTATTCACGATTATGAGCCATGAAGAATACTTCCGTAATTTAGGAGCCACAAGACATCTAAGGTGGATGAGTTTGTCTTTCTGGGAAAGATCCTCGGACGTTGCAATACTTGTTGCAGAGTTCTCGTCACACTTTAGGCTAATTGCAAATTCCTCATACGATTGTATTAACGTGTCATTACTTGAAGCGTTAAGTGTGAACACAAACTTTATCTCTGTCGCATATTCAGAAGCATCTTCGAAGACTTTCTCGCCTACTTGCCTTGCTATTTCGCTTTTTCCGCAGCCAGGATTCCCAGAAAGATAAATAACAGTTACTTCGTTTGGTTTTGTACTTCTCAATCTTTCCATCTGCGCTTGGATTTCTCGTATTTCATCTGGGCGATCGATGACTTTAAAACATGTACTTACACACTTAGAAATCGAGATTTTGAAATTCCTAGATTTAATACCGTGCAATACGGTAAAAATTCTCTAAAGTATTTTGGGCCCTATATATGGTCCAAATTAGACAAGAAAGATAGGGAAAAACCTAGCTTAGAATCC
>JAAAQI020122830.1:0-15360 GCA_011800005.2 Stichodactyla mertensii
GGAAAATATTTTAGGTTCTCAAACTCGGGTCAAAATGCTAACCAAACCCAGTAATGGGGAATAATTTTGGCTAAAAATGGAATAAGTGTTCAAGGAATATTAGAATATTCAATTGGCCACAATACTCCAGTTTCGAGTTCTGTGTTGCTCAGTATGTGGGGGACATTAAAGAACCTGTTGAGCTGTTCGTAAGAGTAGGGGATGTCTCCCGGTTCAACAGTCTGGTGTCAATTACTAATTATTCACTCATGATTGTAAGCTGTGCGGCTGGCTGCCTATGGTGCCTTAAAAGTGCAGTCTGTAAAAATTCACATTAATCATTGTAAAGCGCCTTTGATTATATCCACATAGAAAAAGACGCTATATAAATCATAAATCATTATCATTATCATTAACAGAGAACTCGAAGCTGGAGTATTGGGGAGAAGGGGGAGTCTAGCAATGGATTTTAGCTATCAAGAGGGCAAAAGTCTTTTTTTTTATCCCTCAGATGGAGCTGCTGTGATGACTCACATGTGCAAGGGGTCTATATGTCATATAAAGATTTAAAAGGCTGTTATAATTTTACTAGCAATACAATGTTACCGTTAAGTATGATTAAATATCATTTTAAAAAAATTCCTGGTTCTAAGTCATTGTTTCGCCTGGGCATTTGATATTCAAAATTATTAGTAAAGATAAATTAAACATGCAGGATCGGCCAAATTGAACGCCGTCACCTGCACTTAAAATTGTAGTTCTAAGAGTAGAAAATGATATTCTGAATATGTGGTAATAAAGGAGTTTTCGAAAAACTGAAAACAGATAGGGAAAGCTGAAAGGAATTTTTCATTATGCTTGATTCATAAATGATTGGTAAAAAGGATGGCTAGCTAGAGATAATAAAGGATATGGCTGGTGATGATAAAGGGATAGCCAGAGAGGATAGAGGATGGCAATGTATGGTAAGGGAAGATTAAAGATGGAAGAGGGTAACTGGGGATAGTAAAGAGTTGTAATGGTGGGATGACTGGGGATGGCCAAGGATGGCCAAGGATGGTTGGGGATGGTTAGGGATAATAAAGGATGATAAAGGATGGCTATGGATGGCTAAGGATGATAAAAGATGGCTGTGGATGGCTAAGGAATATAAAGGATGACTGGGGATGGTGAAGGATGGATAGGGATGACAAAGGATGGCAATGAATGATAGGGACGATGAAAGAGGGTAAAAGATGGCTAGGGATGGTTGGGGATAATAAAGGATGATAAAGGATGGCTAGGGATGGTAAAGGATGGTAAAGGATGGCTATGGATGATAAGGGATGGCTAGGGATGGTAAGGGATGGTAAAGGATGCCTGGGGATGATAAAGGATGGCTAGGGATAGCTAAGGATGATAAAGGATGGTATGGGATGGTAAAGGATGGCTAGGGATGATAAAGGATAGCTAAGGATGACTGGGGATGGTAAAGTATGGCCTGGGATGGTAAAGTATGACTGTTGATGATAAAGGATGGCTAGGGATGATAAAGGATGTCTGGGGATGATAAAGGATGGCAAAGGATAGCTAAGGATGATAAAAGATGGCTAGGGATGATAAGGTATGGCTAGGGATGATAAATGATGGCTTGGGGTGATAAGGTATGGCTAAGATAGCTAAGGATGATAAAGGATGGCTTGGGATGATAAAGTATAGCTAGGGTTGGTAAAGGATGCCTAGGGATGATAAATGATGGTAAAGGATGGCAAAGGATGATAAAGGATGGCTATGGATGGCATGGGATGATAAAGGATAGCTAAGGATGGTAAAGTATGACTGTTGATGATAAAGGATGGCTAGGGATGGCTAGGGAACTTGGCAGCAACCCATGCATTTTCGTAGCAACTCGTGCTTCTCTCCACAAATTCCGTAGCAACTAATGTGTTCCTACATGCATTTTCGTAACAACTCATGCTTCTCTCCACCAATTTCGTAGCAACTCATGTGTTCCTACATGAAGGGATGACCCACGTCGGGCACAAGTGGTTTGCAAAATTCAAGCGGCTCGGGAATACAAGAAGCAGTATCTTTACTACAAAAAAGATGTACTGCAGCAACAGCAGAATAACGATAGAGCTGTAATAAGAAAGAGCTGTTTCAGAAATTTCCCAGATAAAGTTTACGTAAGTATTTAATTAGCTTAATCAATTCCAACTTATATGAAGCGCGGGATAAGCTTGTTTCTAAGCCTTCAAAATTTTACTGTGATTAGTAGATAAACTAGGCAGTATAAATATGATTAAAGCGTTCGAATTTTTGTTGCTTTTCAGGAGAATATACCCCGGACCGTCAACACAAACTAACACATCCACTGCTTATGTATCTCCACAGTTGAACTCAAGCACGTGGTCAGGAAATAATTCATACAAAATCTCATAACAATCCAAGAAGAAGAAAGGAAAAGAACCCGCTAGATTGAGCCCATATCCAGTAAAAGAAACCTGGACACACACTTTTTGTGTTCTTGCAGATAAAGACGTTCAAAAAGTCCCAACAACAGCCGTAAAAGAAAGCCTACGTCAAGCTTGCCTTGGTCAGAAAACGATCATCCTTGACAACAAACATGGAGATTTCACTATGGAGGAAGTTCTGCTCAAACATTTCCCGAAACTTAAAGAAAGTGGTGGATTTGATTTCTACAGGATATCCACAGGAAGGGAGCTTACACGTATCACCCCTCCAAAAATGGGTTACAGTATTCCATTTCTAAAAATTGATTGTGGCATAAAATCTGCCATTCTATACGTGATACCAATTCAAAGAAATATATCTTTGGATTCTGTCGAAGACTATGGCAATGTAAGTATAAACTGTAAGTGTTTTGTATTATTATTTTAATAACAATACAAAAAATGACTAACTTTTTGACCCTGTTGTTCCCAACTTACTCTCCTTTGGAGTGGTTGCATATTGCAATATTGGACTTGATATGAAGAAAAATTAATTTGCATTAATCATTTAATACATAAATCATTCTATACATTCTTACTTGACCTTCCAGTGGCATTAATGGTAACTAATATAGTTTTGTAGAGTGAGAGAGACAGTGAGTGCCAACAGCAAACCTGCTATAACTGTTGACTATCAGTCCCACTCTTTAAGTTGCGTGAACATCTGTCCACATCATGCACTGTGTCAACAACAGAAGGTAATATTGCTGTATAATATTTAAACAATGTGCTAAATAATATAATGAATAAATGCAAAGCACAAGGGTTATCAGTTATTGTATATTTTTTGTTTATGCTAATAGAAAGATGATGATGAACATGTTGATAGTGATGAAGATGACCAGATCTTGATGAAATCAGTTTTTGCAGATGACAATAATTCAGCCTTCAAAATCAATGGTTAGAAAAAAAATTCAAACATTTATATATTAATAACCCTGGTAAACAGTGATGAGTGTAAAGTGAATGTCAGTATTTTAGTTTAACTACTCACTTGCAACACGACTTCAAAAACTCAATAATTAATGAGCAAAAGACAATAGAAATCATTGGCCATGAAAGAGCTTTTATATCTGACATAGAATGGTCTTGCTTTACATCAACTTTAATTTGGATTTTCTCTGCCAAACTTAGTTCATTCCTTAAAAATTCAGCAGAAAATGAGAACATACCTAGACGTTGTTTAAGCCATCTTTAGCAAATTCATGAATATTAATTAGGTAATTCCACCAATAGTTTCAATAGTTTCGCCTTCGGCTCGTATCTTTATATGCCGATAAAACACGGTCTCTCGTTTTAAAAATATTACATAAAACGAGTAGCATGTGTTTTATCAAATATCAAAAACCCTCGGCTACACCCCGGGTTATTATATTTGATAAAACACTGTTACTTGTTTTATAAATGGTATTTGAAACAGGTAGGCCAGTAAGTTATGCAAGTAATTGCAAGTAACACTGCCATGCATGCACTGCCATTTGACCAGGGGTTTAAACTGGTGTCATTCATCATATAAGAATAAACAGTAGAGACAAAAATTGGACTATGCTCAACTGCACCTACCATCTATCAACCACTTGGTACAGCTTCTGTGATAAATGTAATCATCATAATCAAGTCTGTGTTTACTGCTTTACAATGATATCCATTCCATTTAATCCACTCCACTATACGCCATTTCATAACATCTAAGACATCTGGCCAATCTTCTAGACTCCTGAACAAACAAAACGACCAATCCGAAAGACCACCAATTCGTGTTGTGCTACCTTTTATAGACCAGCCATCCGCATACCGCATTCGAAGAGATCTGCAGCTACTCAGCAGAAAAATAATAAAACGAACAATCCAAACTCTCTTCAAAAGTAAGAAAATTGAACAAGATCTCAGAATTGTTGGGGAGAAACCTGCGCTTGTAAGGGACTGGGCATTATTTATCGACGGGGGGGGCTGGTTCAAAGGGAAAAGCTTTTAATCAGCGTTTACCATCACTTATCATCCTCTCAATAATGCTATCAAACCTATTATTAACCGTAACTTTAACTTCCTTGCCACCGATCCCGAAACGTCTAATATTTTCAGTGAACGTCCACTTCTCTCTTTTAAACGTGATCGTAACATTCGTAATCATCTTTATATCGGGGAATTTGGAAGACGCCTTGGTGATCGCATTCGTGACCATATTCGCGATATTGGTGCGAATGATAGCACAAAGCCGGTTTCCCGCCACTTCAACTCCAGTAACCATAACATTAATCACATGATTGTCTTTGGTGTCTGCTTAATTACTGGCTCTAATTGTGATCGTAAGTCTAAAGAGATGCGCCTTATTCATTCATTGGGTACTCAACAACCAAATGGTATGAATGAGCGGTTTTCTTTCTCTTAACGCTATTGGTTCTTTTCTCCTCTCACTTTCTGATTGGTTCACTAACTTTCTCGCTTCTATTTATACCATCTGATGCTCCTACTTTACTCTTTTACTCCGAGGAAGGGCGAGAGCTCGAAACGTCAGTAAAGTTAAGTATATTTCTCTTTTTTTTCACGGTGTTACAGATTTCCTTTTATTGGTTATTGTATTTATTACACACCGACGCAGTCTATACTAGTTTACTCGCTAGTTTCCATTTATATTTGTTTGAACATTCATTATTATTCTAATTTATTCACTTCTATCATATAAACACTGTAAATCAATCAATAAATTTGTTGAAAATGACGGCAGGGTTCCGTCGAAACGTCCGATTTTTGTCTCTGCTGTGTATTCATTCATCATACTAACTATATTCCTGGACATCGAGTTCATCTGTGTCTTGTATGTAGTTATGATAAAATGAAAAATATTTTCCAAATATTCTTAACATTGCTTTTTTTCTAATATTTTTTTCATACAAACCTTTTGCTTGATTATCTTACTTTTACAATAAGCATCAAGTTGTATGAGCTTAATACATTCAAAAACACTGTCTACATGATTTAGACTCAGATACAGAGATGCTGAAATATATGTTTCCAGACACACCTACAAAAACCTTGGAAACAGCTCTAAATTTCAATGGGGAACATCGAAGATGCTGTTGATCAACTGTTGAGTAAAAGTAAGTTTTATTACTATTGTTTACACTAATTTCCTTCACTTAGACAGTATTACACACTACACTTTTTACATTTGCTGTACAAAAGTTCAATTTTGTCATTACACATGGTCTTTTTGGCAACATCAGAATCAAGGCAACACATGTTGTTTTTTTTATTAATACCATCTCAAGCTTAAAATAAATTGTTAATTGCAAACTAGAAGAATATGTTATTTTTAGGTACATCCAATACAGAACCAAAAAGTGATCCGGCATCTTGTCTGAAAAAACTTGTCCCAAGTCAAACTGTGAGGAAAAGGATCACTGTTAGCCGTGATAACCTCTTTGCTGACAGTGTTTTTGCATACAAAGCAGCAAAGTTTGATCTGAATGAGCCTGTTTATGTGGCCTTTGAAAATGGACCTGGGTTAGATGGAGGAGGTCCAAAACGTGAGTACTTTGACCTTCTTCTGAAAGAACTTGTATCATCTTATGCTTCTACAAGGTTGTTCGAAGGTCAAGAAACCAGGCTTTTGCCAATTCATAACACAGATACTCTGAGAGGTGGTCTTTTCAAGGTAGCTGAACGAATGGTTGCTTCTTCCATTGTGAATGGCTGCAGAAGTTTCCCATGCCTAGGTCCTCCTATTTATGAGTATCTTCTCAAAGATTCATTAGATAGTGTTATGGAAGTTGCAGTTCCTGAAGATATCCCTGACCTGGAAGCAAGGCAATCATTTTATGAGGCAAGTGAATGGGAATTTATATTTCTCCTATACATTTCTAAATTTATGATCAATTTTTGTTTTAGATTGACTGCATTCAAGACTTCAATTCTGTGTCAAGCAAAATCTCAGAAGCATTAGCAGATGCAGGCAAATGCTTGACAAGAGATAATAAAAGCAATGTTATGATGAGTTTGATGAGTCATTCAATCATCACCAGCAGAAAGGCAGAGTTAGACCAGTTTGCACAGGGACTTGGAACTCTCCTCCAAGAGGCCAAGAAGGTGCCTTATGTTTTCAAGCCTTTATTTGTTTACTGTAATGACAATGCTAAAGTTACTGCTGAGAAATTCAAAAGCCTTCTTGACATGCACTACCTTGATCCATCTGACAGCCATCTAAAAGAGTATTTGAAGAAATACATTGACAGCAAAGGTATGACATTTTTCATGGTATCATAGGACCCAGATGACCTCTATTTGCTAAACTTCACTCAGCTTTTAGAGACTGTGGCTATTTTTTTAAATTTGCTATATATTTAGCATGTCGTGTGAAGTTAGGTAAGGAGAGGTTGCCTTGGTCCTGTGATACCTTAAAACAGGTCAATAATACCACACAGTTATATATTAGGTAACTTAAGCAACCATGACGTAGGGCAAAAACAAAGACGAAATTATGATGTAACTTTAGCAAGAGACTGTAACTACAACAAGGACTTCATATATTAATATGATTCTGTAAAGAAAAATAGATATGTAATTTAGATGATGGAATAAATAGAGATTAAATTAATGTTTTACATGAAATAAAATTTCATGCTCGAATTGTTCTCAACGAAACATGCTACAAATGCACTTTTACTGTCTTGCCAAAATTTCACTTCCATTTGTTTTCATTTTCGTCCTAGGTCATGTTTGCTTAAGTTCCTTATTGATTAATGCAGTGAGACCTAAATCTCTGAGATGCGTGATCTTGGCTTAAAAAATATTGCATGGTTCAAGTTGACTTTGAACTGGTTTTGTGCAAATCCAGATGATAGTTATCAACTGTCCTATCAAATATTTGGGTAACAGAAGTGGTCTCTACAATAACACTATTATTAATCCTAACCCTAAATCTATACTCTAACCTGAACCTCATAAAATGAACCAGTACATTCATATCAAATTGAACCATGATACACATGCAAGGCAAAAATACATTTTTTCCCCCAACCTTAGGTTATTGTTGATGTGACCTCGTGGTCATCTGTAGCTCCATCATGTAGCTATAAGATGGCAGCTATTGTCAAGTGCACACATGCTAACATACATGTATACTCCACAGATGATGATGATGCATTGTTAAAATTGCTAATGTTTTGTACGGGAAGCAGTAGCATTCCACCATTGGGTTTTACTAATCCTCAAAAGATTACCATAACATCAGTAGCAAGTACTCTGCCAAATGCAAACACCTGCCCAATGGAACTAGAGATTCCAAGTCTGAATGCAACATATGAAGAATTTTGTTCCCAAATGGACATTACTTTAGACTTCCAGCATGCTGGTTTTGGAGTTGCTTAAACTGTTTATTTTTGTGGTACTTACTTATAGTTTACCAATGAGTTTATACATCGTTTGCAATTTATAAATTAGTGTTCTTGTTAATTTCAAATAGAACAATTCTTTTTCATAAAGGTTTATTCATGATTTGCCAATAAGTTTACATAAACAACTCCAAAACTTATATTAAAAATATTGTCAAACCAGAAATCGTATGGTTTTCCAATAAAGTTGACAATTGTTTGTGCCAACATATTATACCATGTACTTTGACATGTTTATTCATGTACTTCATCTATTACAAATTCTAATGCTTTTTTATATAGATCTATTCCATAGTCAGCTGTCTCACCAAGAGGGTTAACCTCCATAGTCAGAGCTTGATAGTCACTTGGGTTTAGGGGACACTGTATTGGGACCTTCATCGCAGCTCTCCTTAATATTAGGCACAGGACCATTCCAATCAATGCCATATAGCTGAAGGGAAAATTGTTTTGAAAGTTACTTAGCATGTTACAGTGCAATAAATGTTATTAAGAAAAGCGTGAACACCCAAAAATATGTCTGGAATGTTCTTTGTTTTCTGATGAGATTTTTACATAATGGTTTTCTGCCAAGTTGAAATATTGCAAGATGAAACCCATATCGAATTGTTTCCTTTGCAAATGTTCTTGTCGTCATGCAATGCTATATCTTAACATAAAAAAGCATTCTGTAATGACACTAAGTCTAGCTGCTGAGAACAATCGCAGCAATTCATTTCTGATAAGAACTTCTAGTTATGTCATTATAGAGTGAATAATAAACTCATTTTGACAGTTATGTCAAAAGTTTGAATTCAAATTGTGAGATGACAATCAACATTCCAGACACATTTTGGGTGTTCATGCTTTTCTTAGTTGAACTGTCAACAGTTAATCATTTAGTTACACTTAACAACAATCTTTTATATATATATATATAAAAAAACTGTCATACAGTATTTTCCAAAACCACTCAAGGCATTTAATGTCTCACCTCAACTTCTTCTTTCTTCAACTCCTGAGCAATAACATGATCAGAATTAGCCACAGCATAAAGTCCTATATACCAAAGCCTAATTGGAGATTTATTGTGGGCTGTGCTGATAGGCTTTCTATTCCACCCTTCAAGAAATGCTTCCAAATGAAAATTGACTGAAAATTAATGAAGGCACCACAACTGTATGTCATCTGAGGGATTCAATATTTCCAGCTACTCCATATAATAGAATAAGTTGTAATAAAGATGGGCACATCCGCTAAAAACATCTTGCCAAAGCCTTTCTGAAATCAGAATGCAAAAATAAACAAAGGGAAAAAAGGAACATGTAATAGCAACTATATTATAATGAGCTATTAACAAAAAAAATGTTCTTTAGAAACAGAGAAACTTTAAAACCTTTTAAATGTCAAGTTTTCATGGCTGTAATTGTAATATTTTTAGATCGTGTTGGAATACTTTGCATATTAGCATAGTTGTCTTAAATATTGCCAACATCACTCAATGAAATCAATCATATCTCTAGTACGCATGACGGAATGAGGTCGAGGTAATGAACGCACGCAGACAGCCGCGCGAACACTGCACAGAGCTTAAGCGTAAGTTGAGATAAAAGTATTAAAACAAGATGGCGGATGCAAACAAAGAGTAATGAATTGTGTACTCAGACCGTATGTGGTGTAAGCAAGGGTAAACACACGAGGTTTTGGAAATGATAAACATATGGGATAGTAGGAGATTAAAGTAACATGTGTGTTGCATGCGTAAACTAGGAATATTCTGTTTCATAAGATATGTATGAAAAGCCTGGTCTAAACTCCCCTGTTGCCTCGTTAGAACTTTATATCAACCACCTAAATCCAAAGAACCAGTTTTTGTTCCAAAGACCGAAGAAAAATGCAAAAATTGGTGTTGACAAAATTTGTTATGGCAACATGGTAGTTGGCGAGCGGATGCTCGGAGAGAAAATGAAAGCTATATCTCAAGAAGCAGAACTTTCAAATCTCTATATGAATCACTGTATTAGGGCTACGTCGGTAACCATTCTGGATAAGTCTGGTTTTGAAGCGTGCCACATCATGGCATTTAGTGGTCACAAGAGCGAGAGCAGCCTAATAAGCTACTGTCAAACCGAGATAAATACCAAGAGAAAAATGTCAGAAACCATCACAGCTGCATCTCTTGGGACTGACACTGCAAGTACTAGTTTAGAAACTAGCGTAGCTGTAAGTAACGAAATCTTGAACTCATCGCCTATGTCTACTCTTTCACAAGAAGAATTATTGATGCAACATCAATAAGACATTATGCAACAAGACATTATGAGGTCCAAATTGTAAAATATTGCAATATCTATCTTACTGGGGTGTATGTTAATAAGTTACAGTAATAACTACGTGTATTACAAATGCTAGAGATGCTTTTCTCACTCTAAAAGTCCTTATGTACATTTTTTCCTATTTCACACCCCCGTTGCAACCGTTGCTATGGCAACATGAATGAAGCATTTGATAGACCTGAAAGTAAAGCTCGTGGTTACTTACAAGAGATTTAAGCCATTTGGTTGAAGCAATAAAAAGATACGATTTTTTGTATCTCTTGTATTGCTCCCATAAGGCGAGAAAGTCAATCCTCCAAAGACCCTCACCCCCCTCACATTTCGTGGTGTAGAAAGTCACTGACCCCACAATTTGAATAAATGACTATCCAATAGGTACTCTAACATCATCTAGCTATCAGATTCTGTGGTCAAACGTTTTGTGTAGTGGGTGTGCTACGTAAGCTATTTTCTAGGGCCCCTGCTCCTCGACTATATCGTTCAAATCTGGATCGTGACTAAGTTGCTTTTCTCAGCGGCCATTCTGTTGTTTGGTAGAACAGTGTTCTGGTCTTTCCAGATGAGACCAACTTCATAGCGGCCATCGACTTTGCGAGTGTTGTCTTCCAACATTCTCAGCACCTTCTCGTCTTCTCTTGAACGCCGCTCGTTGCAATCGTATGTGCAACCAAAGGATTCTGTTTTCCACCAGGACTTCACTAACTCGTTTAATTCTTCTTCCGGAGAAGCAACGTGTAAGAAATTCACGGACTCTGACCGGCGAGTGTATCCCAGAAGACTCCCGGTCACCATCCAACCAAGTTTGGTCTTATCACCAAATGGCGACCCTCTAGGGCTTTCGCGTACCTCTCTAGGTATGATGATTTCTGTTACGTCGCTTCCTAAGACGACTTGAACTTGAGCTGCTTTGACATCCTGCAGCTCAAGTTCTGACAGGTGCCTCCACTGCTCCTTGATCTCAGTTAGTTTAGCGTTTGCTGGTGGTAAATTCAGCCTTTCCATGGCCAAAGCGTTGTTTCCCGAATACTTGCTTCCAGATTCATCATCCGGACCAACGCCGAACAAGACTTTTCTGTGTATGTAGTCGACTCGTCACCTGTATTCCATTCAGGTATAACGACGTCGCTTTACCATCAAGCTTTAGTGAATTCACCAATTCTTCCACTATCAACAGGCAGGTACTGCCAGAATCGAGGAGAGCGTACGTCCTACGTCGCCCGCTAGGTCAGAACACGATCACGGGAACAATCTGTAGCAGGACACTGGGTCTGCTGTCTACTTGTATGGCAGCTGATGAGGTCTCACTTTCTGTCTTCTTCGATGCGTCTCGCTGCTTGCTCTCGCTTGGAGATTCGCTAGTAGTCGCCGTGTCGTTGTGCAGTAGCTCATGATGTAGCCTTGTGCAGCCTCCAATGCCACACGTCTTAGTGGACTTACAGTCTTTAGCCCAGTGCTTTCCAAAGCAACGAAAACATAGATCTAACTCCCTAAGTTTCTTGAATCTGTCCTGGACTGAAAGTTCCTTGAACTTCGGGCAACTATACAACTTGTGAGGACCTGAATCGCCCATAGCGCACATCAGCACTATGTCGTGCTCTAGGATTGACATCGTGTTGTACTGAATGTGGTCTCGAAGCTCTCAAGGTAAATTCATCATACACTTTTCCTGAGACTCGATCCACTTGCTGAAATCATCAAGACTTGCCCTAGACAAGCCTTTGTCTCTCTTGTGTTCCTTTCATTTAACAACAAGTGATGGAGATAATTTGTCGACGATCATGTTAAGGTTGTTTGCCGCTTGCAAATCTTCAACATAATCGAGACGTCTAAAGGTATTGACAGCTGTCAAAACTGCATCGGAGAAGCGTCGCACTTCTTGTAGACGATCATCGCTCAGCTTATTTCACTTCCGCAGTCGACTCAGGTTGGCTTTGACAACAACGTCAGGCTTGCCAAATCGTGACTCTAGCTTTTCCAAGGCAGTGATGTAGGTGTACCCAAGGCCCTCGATTGCTTCCTTGGCTCTTCCAGTGACGGAATTTTGTAGATGCTGCATTTTAGCGTTGGAGGAAATGTTCGCTTCGTGTATTATTGACTGGAACATTGACATCCAATCTGCCCATTGCAAGGCGTCTCCATCGAATGTGTCCACCTTCAACTTGGGTAGATTGTCAGATAAGTGGTAGATGATGTTCTGGTTTCTATCCTTTGGGCAATGGGATTCTCGCACATGGGTTGAGTCATCTTTTTGTTTTTCGCCAAGCTGAGATATCCAAGATTTTGAGGATAGCTTATTGTGGTTTGAATAGGGTTTGGCATGTCCCTAATTTCTTCTCTATGTCTGGGAGGATTTTTCGGTGTTGAAAATGGTAAGTCAAACACGGGCTGAGGGTGCTTGCACTCTGTTTCTGGGGGATCTCTAAGCAGTGGTTGGTCATCAGTGTTGAAAGCTTCGGGGGAAGGCAGGATTACCTCGTCAATTTGGAATTCATCGAAATCTTGCAATCTGATTTTTAAATCCTCGGGTTCGTCCAGATTCTTTTCTAATTCATCAGTTTCCGCTTTCAGGCAGGCCGCCTTGGCCTCTAATTCTCTGGTCTTGTTCATTTCTTCTGACATCTGCTGTCGCATCTCGAGCTCGAATCTCGTGTTCTCTGCTGCTTGCTCAGCTCTGACCAGTTCCTTTTTCAGTCTTAACCTGCTCTCTATTTCCTTTTTTTCTCTCCTTCGATCTCCCTTTGCTTTCTTGCAAACACCTCTGCTGCTTTCGATCTCGCTCTAGCGGAATTGATAACCTTGACAGTGGATTAGGCCCTGCTCGCTCCACTACAAACTGAACTGGTTTCAGAACGGCTATCAGCTTTGAGCAGGTAGATGTGCTGCTGCGTCACCCACAATATTATTAACTCGAAGAACTTCTGTGTCATACCACTCATAAGCGGCGTCCTGCTCTTCCTCTGGGGTTAAGGCCCGATTCATACGTCGCGCTTTTCATGTGCGAACCTAATAGCCTATTTGTGTCGACACAATTACAATAGGATCGACGTTGATTCATGCGTCGTACCTAATGTGTTGAGCCAAATACTCTGAGCATGAGTAAGCGGTATAATCAGTCAGCGGAATTACGATAAAATTGAAACAATTCAAAGCAAAACAAACATGGTGGACGATCAAAAAAGACTCCTTGCAAAATGGTGTTTACACTTCGGTGACCGTGGCGAGATCGTGTCGTCGCCTCTCAAGAAATGCCGGGTGGTGGGAGACGGTTTGGACTCAGTACACAAACAAGAGATTCAAAAAACATTCAGGGTTTCTCGAGAGACATTCCAATTCGTTCTTGGAAAAATCCATCATCGTCTTGTCAAAGAATCTAAAGCAGAAGACCCTGTAAGCCCCGAGTTAAGACTCGCCATCTGTTTGTATAGGCTTGGTAGAGGCGATTATTATTACACTATCGCAGAAATGGTTGGCTTGGGAGTTTCGACGGTCTGTAGCATAGTACAGGAAGTTACGGCGGTGATTGTAGAAGAAATGTGGGACTCAACTATCACAAAGCACATGCCAAATGTGGCAATTCCCCTGTTGCTGGACAGCAATTGATGGCTGTCACATCCCGATCAAGTGCCACCAGAAGGCCTGGAGTCCTGCAAAGAGTACCACAACTTCAAAAAGTTTTATTCGATAGTGCTGATAGGGATGGTAGACTCAAACTATCGGTTTGTGTGGGGCTCCTGTTGATTTCCCGGTAACTCAAATGATGCAGGAATCTTTCAGTCTACTAATCTATGGGAGAAGATTCAGTCAGGAGAATGCATTCCCCAAATTGGCAAGAAAGAATGTGAGAGTAAAATACCTCCACTCATTATTGGTATTCAGCATTCCCTTTATGTACGTGGCTTATGAAACCGTACACCCAAGCAACGTTAACATCACAGCAAAGATATTTCAATTACAGATATGTAATAGTTTTTAATTTTATAATACAACTAAAATCTAGCATATGCTCTGATTGGCTATAAAACTAGTCATTTTTTCCCCATGGGCTGCATATTTGTTTATTTTAGTAAAATTTAGTAAAAACTTATTAATGGTCTATTACTGCAATCCAGCCCTCTGATTCGCTGAATTACTAGGGGTCTATTATTTAGTAATAGACCTCTAGTAGCAAAAAAGTGCCAATTTTGAAAACCAAAATAAATATTTCACAGGAATTTCAACGTCATAACTTTTTTAATTGGACCAATAATTATTACTTTTTACTAAGACAATAATTAGACCTCTTGCCCTCATGGGCTATTGACTCGTAGACCATTCGGACTCGAGGACTAATTATTAAATACCTTTGTTTAGTATTTTTGTGACTCTATTTGTTGTTGTCTTTTGTCTCAACATCAAAGAAATGATTAATCAATCAATAATTAAAGTTTATAATGATTATTATAAATAAAGACTATTTCAACCATAATGATATTCAATGAAATCCATCATGAAATAAAGTTTATTTTATCATTATCATGATAACATATGTTAAGCAGAGCCCGGATGGTTACAGAAGGAGCATATGGGCAACTGAAAGGGCGATGGCGTGTATCACTAAGAAAATGCGAAAGCAGTAGAGACGAGGTGAGAACGACTACCCTCGCATGTGTCACACTATCGTGTCTAGTCCCAGTCCTCACTCGGACTAAAAAAACACATGTAGTTTTGCCGCCATGTTTTAATAGATAAAAAGTTATATTTAGCCTCCACGAGTTTACATGGTTGTCAGTAGCGGGATTTGCGACTAAAAGGTCAAGAAACCCAGCGAAACAGAAGAAGAAACAAAGACCGATCAACTGAAGTCGAAATGAGCGACCTTATAGGCTTTGAACCGCCGAAAATCGACTGGACACCCGGACCAGACTTGGCACAACGATTCAAGCGTTTTCGACAAAAATGTGAGTTATTGTTCGAAGGGCCTCTAAAAGCAAGAACAAACGAACAGAGGTGTAAATACGTTCTCTTGTGGGCTGGAGACTACGGCCTCGACTTGTACAACACATGGAACCTAAGCGAAGGACAAAAAGATAGACTAGAAGAATATTGGAAACGATTTGAGGACCACGTGAAACCCCAGTCAAACCACCTCCTCAACCGTTTCTACCTTCGAAATTTGAAGCAGAACGGTCGTCCGTTGGATGATTT